>SMJT01000011.1:2565724-2682854 GCA_004349715.1 Crucihimalaya himalaica | reverse complement strand
TGACATAATTCTAACAATGCAAGTTAAGGTTCTAATGATCAAACAAGAGCAAATTACGATATTCGGTTTAAAACAATAATACACAAACGAATCCTTGGGTAAGGTAATCGACTTCGAATGATTCCTAACTTATTCGAGACATTCAAATATTCAACCAAATGCATTCTTTTAGCCTAAGAACACTTCTAAAGATCAATCCACTCCCGTGGTAAAGATCCCTTTCAATGTCTATCAATTATCAAGAACTCCCGTTCGTAATTCAGAGACAATGAAGCATTAAACTCAAGTCTAAATAGCCACAATTCATCTTAAACATCAATTCCCATTGGCTAAGGTATGAAAAGCACTCATTGAATTCATTCCAAAGTTCTAACAACATTTTTCAACGGTTATAACTTCTAAAAATCAAAACTAACTTGATCAAGGCTATTTTAGCATTAAGAACACTCAATGAGTAAAGAATACAAAGAATCTAGCTCCTAAACATCAAGAACAAGTTAAGAATCATCCTAATCTACCATACCCAAGAATTCTTAAAGGACTACTCACTAACCATAATTTTTATACTTAAACACATAAAAAGTCTAGAATTAAATATGCTTACAAGATGAAAACAAGATAATTCAAACTGAAAAGAACAACACAAACATGAAAAACCAGAATCTACTCAAGAACATAGAAAGTCAACTCACAAATATTAACTCAAATCCAAAAATAAAACCATAGAAATGAAGCTAAGGACAAGATTAAGCATAATCTAGAAGGAAATTAAAATCAAACCATAGATTTACAAGATTTGATCAATACAAACTCTCAAAACTAGAGAGGAAAATGTTTCTTGTTCGTGTTTTTAAGATATGAGATAGTGGATGTCTCAAAAGTGGTCCAAAAGTGTCTTTAAAAGAAGAAGAACTCGAATTATTACAATGGTATCGACCCGTTTGCGGTCGATACGTGGCTCGGTAAATCGATATCGACCCGTGTTTGGTCGATACGTCAGTCGGTATGATACTCGACGATTCCCAGTTTTTGTCTTCAGAATTATCGACCCATTTTTGGTCGATACGCCGGTCGATACGAGGATGTCGACCTGTATGAGGTTGATAAGTGGGTCGATATGACAGGTATCGACCCGTATGTGGTCGATACCTGACTCGATATGACTACTCCGAGTTGTTGTCTCCTTTGATCAACTTCCCTCTTGATTTTTCCTTCTCTAATGGTTTGACTTCACTCCTTCATGCTCCAAATTGGTTCATCCAAGTGTCACCAAGTCCTAAACATATAAAAACAAAGAAAACACAAGGCAAATGGACATATATACACCTAGGACTCTAAGATGAGACTCATGATCCAAATAAGAATAAAATCAATGCAATATGATACAAAACTAACTTATATGTGCACAAAAAGGGAATGAAAACATACTCTAAATGTATGTAATATATGCACATATCAATTTCCATAGCAAATAGTTTCTCTAAGTGAGTTTGATTGTTACACAGTTTGAAATGTTTAGAGTAGGTGGAGAGAAGAGCTCCATGGCTCTGATACCATGAAAGAAACTTCAAGATGAAGAAAGTTCTTATGTTTCTTATTCAATACTCTCTTGATCGATTACATTAGCTTTTGCTCTTATTTATACACTTGATATTAAACCTAGTACACGTCATTAGGTGGACAGCTCAGAGGATCAAATCTGTTGCTCGTCTTTATCCTTGAAGCCGTACCACAAGATGCTTTTAGAGCTGCTGCACCTTCCTCTGCAGCTTCCTTTGCTTTGTCTTTGTTATTTTGCAGGTTTGGTGACCGTTGGAGATTACTGGGCTTCATGGGCTGCGTTTCCTTGTTGCTGCTGAGCTGGGCCGAGCTTCTTCTGCTTGAAGCTTCTGTTTGAACAAGAGGTTTGCTCTGTTCTCTTACAAAGACCACGTTCGTGATTCGAACCAAAGCCGAAGACCATCAGCAACAACAGAGGAGCCTCCAAGCTGTAACGAGGATAACCTATTGCAGATGACACAATCGATATTACGGGTGAGAGAGCTAGCAAGAAGTGATGCCTCGCAATGTCTTCGCCGGTTGCGTTCACCGCAAATAGAGTGAATAGAAGCCTGGAAGGCATAGCGCAAGAGGAACCGAGTTTTTCTGGGGAGTGAAGAGTCTGAAATGATGTCTAGAACAGCATTGTAATCGGAAGAGAAGTTAATGTGAAAAAGGGCTCGTGTTAACTTGCGCCAAACCTGGCAAGAGTAGAAACAAGAGAAAAACAAATGATCTCTTGTTTCCCATGGTTCTTGACAGAGGACACAAGTGTAAGAGACGTTTGTGTTCCATATCCTCATCCTATCTCGAGTAGATAGTCGATTATGTGTAGCCAACCACGTAAGAAAGGAAAACGTAGGAGTTGCATTTTGAAACCAAACTGCTTTATGCCAGCTGATTAGGGGTTGAACACTTCTCACTTGGTGCCATGTATATCGTGTTGAGAATTTCGGCTTGAAATTTTAACCTTTAACTCGCCAAAGAGCCGGATCAGTAGTGTAGTCACCACGACTACATCTGTTCTGATCCCGTAACTTCACTATCTCGTCCTCTATTTTGTTCAAAAACTCCATTCGGTGCGTTTTACGCTTATGGGACCCCAGAAAATCCAGAACTGAAGCTTTTGAGCTAATACCCAAGTAGATGAAGCCCCGATCATGCAAAACATCATGCAGCCGACCTAATGAACTCCAACAGTCGTACCAAAATGAAGCCTGTGAACCATTCCTGATCTCGACTTTATGAAACTACTTCGCTTGACATCTATATTTAAGCAACATCCTCCACATCCATGAACCCAAGACTGTGTTTTTCTTGACCGACCAAAAAGATCTTGTTCTAATAAGTTGCTCGTGAACCCACTGAACCCAATAAGAGTTCTGTTATGATATGATCCTCTAAATGAGTTTAAAACAACAAACTTTATTGACGACATAAATGTCTTTTATTCCAAGACCACCCTCTTGCTTTGGTCTACAAACTTAGCCTTTCTAGGATTCAAATCAGGACCTGTCCAAAGAAAATCTGAACATAGATGCTTGATCTCCCTTAGACAAGCGCTTGGCAGCCTAAAAGCCAAGGTCTAAAAGTTAGTAATCCGAGAGTACGTATCAAGACATCGAATATCAAAGAATGGTTACTTAATTAACAAGTTAGCTAAAGAGGAAATATCAAAATGGTATTAGCTTACCGTTTTAGCATTCTATACCATAAGCTTCTTCATAAGTTCTCCCAATCAGGCTTAACACGATTTGTCAGCCGCTGGAAAATTGGCTCTCTTAGCCTTGGGAGAGATGTATCTCTTAACATGTGGAAATAAGAAACTTAATCAAAGATAGCTATCTTTATCGACTCTACAAAGAGATTAATAAGATCAAAAAATATTTTAGAATGAATGTTTTGTTGTGAAGATTCAGAGTTGAAAATTAAGAGCAGAACAAACATAAAATGGAAAAAACAAGTCATACCTATTGGCGCTAACATCAATCAAGAGTTTGTGAAACTCGTTGTATTTTTCAGGTTCATCATTACAAAATTGATGTATCACAGATGAGCATGCATCACTAAAAGTTCCCTTTATTTGAACTGTTCTTTCAACAATGATTTGAAATTTGCCAAACCCCTTTTGTAACTTAGACAGAGAAATTTTCTCCTTTAAAACAAAACATTAGATCACTGGTAAATTGCAATGTACCTGTTTTGTGCATGTCTTTGGACGACAAATTTCGCATAATCCATACTAAATGCTCATTTATCGATTTGCTGGTCTAATGGCATTTACTAATACTATAAAATCTTTGGCATTTATTTTTTCTTGGTCAATGGTCTATGTCATTACTACTATGAACTATAATATGAAACTGTCGAGTCACTGAAAATTCTATAAAATCAACTCCAAGAGAAATCTAAAAAGCAATCTGAAAAACCTCGATGCATACATATATAAATACCAAATGAGAAATCCACCAAAAAATTATATATTTTTTTTGTTCTTCTTTTTTTTATTTGGTTCTGGTTATTGTGCACTATCTAAACGTGCTACAATCGTCACGGTAACAAACATGCTTGGTTCACCTCTTACCATACATTGCAAATCAAAGGATGACGATTTAGGATCTCACGTGGTGCCTTTCCTCCAAAATTACTATTTTACGTTTCACCCAAATTTTTGGGGATCAACATTGTTCTTTTGCGGTTTTCATTGGGGCGAGCAATTCAAAAAGTTTGATATATTTGATATTCAGAGAGATCAAGGGATGTGTGATACATGTAACTGGGAGATAAAAGTTGATGGTCCATGCAGGCACGGTAGACAACCACATTGTTTTCCTTGGAAGTAATTTTACATGATTTGATGAAGATATATAGATGATCAAATTCAATAAAATCAATAAATAAAAAAATTTATACATATCTTATTATATATCGTATCTTAAATACAAAATCAATAATAAAATGTTTTTCTAAATATTTTGCAGAAAAGTTTTTTTCTCATCTTTTTTCGTTTTGTTAAATTTACTATGTCAACACAATACTATGCCAACACAATACATAATAAGTAAAAAATTGTTAAATTTACTAAATTTATATTAAAAAACAATGCATCAACAAACCCTTGTATTAACTTACAAATAACCTCATCTAATACACGTCTTCAAGAACGCTTGGTCTACTTGAAAAAATGTTCTTTGTATCTTGTAGATTATAGGATTTGAGATGTGCCTTTTTGAAGGCTTAGCTGACCATAGTTCCATCGGGTAAGATTTACATTATCGATGGTTATATTAATACTAATCATGTTCTACAACTTAGGTAAAATCTGCCCTTTAACATCCCCTTTCTCTCTCTCTCTCTCTCAAAACATTGTAGGAGTCCACAATGTCTTTATGTGGAGTGTCCTTTCTACATGAATCAATATATACGTGGTGCTGAGAGTTCCGATTCAGTAACCAAGGGAACACTGACATAGGAGAAGACCCTAATCCTAATGATGATATACATGTGGATCAACACACTTTTCGCAGCCCAAGTCAGTTGTTTCTGCATGTTCCTCTATCATCTAATAGAAGGATTTTATGGAGATCCGCACGACCAGGGGAGATGAGAGCAACGTGCAAGAGGAATCTCAAATTGTTCAAACACAATCAATATCACAGATTTCAACCGAGTTTACATATGGGAGAGTGAGCCTTTCTTGGAGCCAGCGATACAAAACCTGGTCGATGCTGAGTTCTGCAGAAAGATTTATGCTGATGATGACAACATAAACTATAATTGTAATGGTGTAAACGACAGCCGAGGCGGAAGCGATACAAATAGTGGCAACGGAGGAAGCAACAATATTGGTGGAAATGGTGATGGCAATGGTATAAGTGGCACTCGTTGAAGCGACGGCGGCTCATGTTCTTTCTTTTCTCATGAAATTTTAGTTTCATTTTTTTTTTTTGGTCGGCCATAATTTTCATTAATTTACAATATTGTTCATACATCCACTTATACATACTTAACTATATAAGTTTGATTACATAAGCATGCTCGTTTTGCTTCAACATTTACATCCTTAATAGCCAATCTTGAGACTACCTGGAAGTCTATAGTTCTTAAGTCAACTGGATTGAGCATGTCTTGTACCCATCTATGCCTTGGACGATCGTTCAGGTGCTTCACTTCTTTTCTTCCTTTTTTTAGTTCTTGGATAGTATCATAGATCAGCCTGCAATCTTCAATGAACTTTACTTTTTGGTTGTTAAACCGAATGACTTCTTGTGCAGCCATCCTTAGCGCTAAGGCTTCTGCTTCAATTGCTGAGTTGACTAGCCCTATTGCTGCTGAGGCCTTAATGATTGGGGTTCCTTCTCTTGTACTTAGCTTCCATGCAATTCCTGCATTTTGTTTTGATGAAATCCATGAAGCATCAATACTACATAAATACTGGAATTCTTTAACCTGACTAGCATCTTTGTTTTGATTTGGGAGATTGGGCTTTATCCTAGAAACTCCATCCAGATTATCTAACTCCTTTGCATTCTTCCATTGATGCCTCAGGCTAACTGCATTATTAATGATATGCACTATACTTTCCTTTTTATTTTCAAAAACCAATTTATTTCTGGCCTTCCACACACTCCAGCCAAGAAACGGAAGCAAGCTAGGTTCTTTACTTCTGGGGTTTATTAACCCGAATATGTATACAAGATTTTGGTGGAGATTTTGGCTAGATAGCAGCTCACCATTTACTGCAGAGGATGGGTGCAAGGTCCATATCTCCTTTGCTACTCGACATTGAAACATTAGGTGATTGATGTCTTCTTTACTTTCACCACAGAAATAGCAGGAGCTTTCCAGTTTGATTCCTCTTCTATTCAGCTGGTCAATAACTGGTAAACTGTCATGTAATACCCTCCACCAGAACATTTTCAATTTTGGTAGAGTATTTAATGTCCATAGTTTCTTAAAGAGTTTCTGCTTTTCGAAATATACCTGTGTGTGAGCTTGTGGCTTTTGGTGCTTGTCTTGTAGGAGATTATATCCAGATTTAACACTATACTCTCCATTTTTAGTGAAAGGCCAGTATTGTATATCTCTTTCCTTAGATTCTGCTGGCCTGATTTTTATGATTTCCTTAACATCTTGGGGATGAATCTATTTTTGAAGCTTCTCTAGACTCCATTGCTTTGTCCCTGCACTGAACAAATCAGTTACTTTAACATTAGGCACACATCCAAATTGCCTTGGTTTAGGAGCTCTAGGTGGTTTAGTTGGTATCCAATCATCTTGCCAGACATTTATCTTATCCCCTGTTCCAACTTTCCAGGCTATTCCTGCTTTGATGAGCTCTTGGGATTTTAGTATACTTTTCCAAGCATAACTTTGCTTCCTTCTACTAGTTGCTTGCAAAAAATCTGTGTTTGGAAAGTATTTAGCTTTATATATCCTTGCAAATAGGCTATTAGGAGATCTTAATAGACGCCATCCTTGCTTTGCTAGAAAAGCTATATTAAATTACTTTAGATCTCTTATACCTAAACCCCCATTTGCCTTAGACTTACTTATCTTACTCCATGCTACCCAAGATATTCTATGTTTATCCGGTAAAGAAGACCACCAAAATTTTTGTATTTCAACTATTAGCTTATCTAGGATTTTATGTGGGATTAAGAAGCAACTCATAGCATACGTAGGTATAGCTGTAATGACTGATTTTAATAGGATTTCTTTCCTAGCAGGAGATAGCAGTTTAGAATACCATCCTGTTAACTTGTTCTATATTTTTTGTTGCAGGATTTGAAATGCCTCAGTTCTATTTCTTCCTATTGAATCAGACAGTCTTAGGTATTTCCCAAATCCATCCTTTTGATTTATACTAAGAACATGAGAAATTGCAGCAGCTTTGGATGTTTGAGTACCTTTGCTAAACATGATAGTTGATTTGGAGAAATTTACCTGTTGACCAGAAGCCTTAGCATATATGTGAAGCAGCTCCTTAAGTGTTTCTGCGTCCTTAATATTAGCTCTTGAGAATAGTAGGGAGTCATCTGCAAATAACAAATGGGAGACCTTAGGGCTCTTTTTTGCAACCTGGTACCCCTGCAAAGCTCTCTTTGCCTTCATGACTTTTAATAATGCTGTTAGACCTTCAGTACATATAAGATAGAGATATGGGGAGATTGGGTCTCCTTGCCGTATACCTCTCTTAGGATGGAATGTTTTTGTTGGGCTGCCATTACATAGAACTGAGTAGCTCACAGTTGTAACACATTGCATAATCCATTTTCTCCAGATGTCATTGAATCCCATCTGCTTCATAACTGCATCCAAATAACCCCATTCAACTTTATCAAAAGCTTTAGTGATATCCAGCTTCAAAGCCATGTAATCCTGCTTAAGTTTACGAGTCTGCATAGAATGTATTATCTCATGGCTTATTAATATGTTATCTGTGATGAATCGTTGAGGAATTAAAGCTGATTGATCTTCTGAAATGATTTTAGGTAGCCATTTTTTTAATCTATTTGCTAGAACCTTTGCTATAATTTTATACCCTACATTAGATAAGCTGATTGGTCGGAAATCCTTTAAATGTACAGGTGCTTCCTTTTTGGGAACAAGACATATATGAGTCTGATTCAACTTTTCTTCTAAGTATCCAGTTTCAAAGAATAGTTGCACATATTTAAAGACTTCATCCTTAATAATGTCCCAATGTTGTCTATAGAAAGCAGCACTCATACCATCAGGCCCAGGTGCTTTTTCAGAATGAATATTAAATATTGCACTTTTAATTTCTTGCATATCAACTGGTCTTGTAAGCTCTTTATTAATTTCAGGAGTGACAGTTTTAGAAATACCTGATAGTAGTTCCTGTGAGATCTCCATCTCAGAGGCTTGATATATTTGTTGAAAGTACTCATAGATCACCTCTTGTATTTTTTCCTGCCCAAAATGTATTTGTCCTGCTTCATCTTCAATCAAGGTGATGCGGTTTAATTCCCTTCTTTGTTTTACCTTGGCATGGAAGAACTTGGTATTACTGTCCCCGCTTCTAAGCCACGTAACTCCTGACCTTGCTTTCCAGTATTCTTCCTCCTTTCTGTATGCTAAATTTAGTTTTTCCTTTAGAGAGTTTATGTAATAATAGTTAGGTTGAGGAGATTCATACACTGAATGTAGTTGTTCTTGCAGCATCTCTATCTCCTTCCTCGAATTACCTTTCTGGTTTCTTTTCCATTTTGATAAAGCATCTCTACATTCTATGAGTGCTTTAGTAAAACATTGAGGGGGTAAGTTTTTGCACTGAGATGACCATGTATTCTTGATAATCTCACTGATTTCTGGATTAAATCTCCATCTGTGCTCATACCTGAAAAGCTTTTTACCTTTCCATTCCTTGTCTTCAGTACATAGAAGTAATGGCCGGTGATCTGATCCGATCCATTTTAGTAATCTAGCATATGCTTGAGGAAACAGCTCCATCCATCTATTCGTCGCCAAAGCTCTGTCTATTTTAGTTTTAACAAAATAGGTATGTCTTCTTCCACTCCATGTAAACTTACCTCCTACTGTTCTGATCTCACTTAGCCCACACACTTCAATTAAGTTCCTGAATAATGAGAAGCTTACTTCTGGTCTAGAAGGGCCACCTACTTTCTCTTCATTTGACTTGATTTCATTGAAGTCCCCTAGTACTAGTCTTGGAGTATCATTGTACCTCAGTGCATTACTCCTCATCCAGCACCATAGTTGATGACTTATCTTTTTTTTCGGGGTGGCCGTAAATATAGCTAATGCAGAAACTACTGGATCCATCTCTTATATATACATCTGAAAAATTCAGAGATGGTTTTACTAAGTCAAGGTGGATATGTTGACTCCAAAAAATTGCTAACCCACCACTTGACCCTTCTGCCGATATACAATACTGGTTTGGGTATCCTAAGGCTTTACCAATACTCTGTACATAAGATTTTTTGTTCTTTGTTTCCACTAGGAACATTACTTCAGGAGTTAGGTTCCTTTTTATCTCCTGAAGATGTCAAACTGTCAGGGGGTTCCTTAAACCCTGACAGTTCCAATGCAATATCCTCATTTTGACTGGGGCAAAGGGGATTCCTCATGCCCCTTTGCCCTTTCTCTCGTTTGTTCATTGCTGCTATGTCCCTCCTCACATTCAGCCTTGCTATTTTGCTTTTTTCGGTCTGATTTACTAACTCCCCATGGTGTATCCGGCTGCTTCCTTTTAGTTCTTCTATTAACTGCAGTATCTTGGATTTCCAGTTGCCTTGACATCCTTTGAACCTCATTCTGAACTTCTTGGGAATCAGATTGCTGACTCTCTTGTACTAAATCCATTGAAGAGACTTCTGGATTTTTGTTCTCATATACGTTTCCCAAGAGCTTTTTAACCTTGTCTTTATCAAGAATTATCCCTTCAGCTTCCTGTGCTCCACATACTTGTAGTATTTGCTTCTCTTTTTGTGCTTCAGTTATTTGCTTCGAACACTCACTCGATCCATGTCTGAGACTTCCACATATTGTGCAGAATTTTTGAACTGCTACATACCTGAATTCTAGTTCTATTTCCGGTTCTTGCCTCAGCATTTGGAACTTCCTTACAAATGATATTGGCTGATCTATGTCTTGATCTACTTTTATCCAGACTTGAGCTGGCTTTGTAGGTGTTGGCTCCAGGATCTTGACTCCTCCTTTATGGATCTGGCCTAGTCGAGCACCAATACTTTCCACTATGTTTGGTCTTCTAAACTTGTCAGGGAGTTTGTTTATTTGCACCCAGAGTGGAATTGTTGCTAAGAAGTATGGATTATTCTTATTACCCCATCTGTCTATAGCTAGAAGCCAACCTTTAAAAGTATATGGTTCTCCTTCAAGGACATTCAATAGGTGATGCTCTTGTTGAAAATAAAAGTTGACTGTTCCATCATCGTTTACCTGACCCTGTACCTGTCCTTCCAGCCTCCATAGCTTTGGCAAGAAATTCTTTATACCAGCCGATGGTTGTTGCTTAGAATTGAGGGGTTTTACAACAAGGCATAGCCGATGATCTTTGAAGAACTGCTCCTGTGCATCTTGATGTATGGTTAAGGTCTGCTTCTCCTCCCCAATTCTTAACCTCTGAAAAGATTTCCATAACTCTTTCTCCATCGCCATAGTCTTCCACTTCCAGTTGATTGATCTTGAATCTGAAGAAGAGTCTGATATTGAATCAGAAATTTGGAGTCGATCAGTTGATCGAAAGTTTTGAATCCCTAAATTAGAGTATTTATCTTGTTTCCCAATCTTTTTTCAGTTTAAAACTGAACTTTAGTCATAGAGCCGAGTTATCTGATTTCCTTATTTTTTTTTTGACTTATATATCAAATAAGAGTATGGGGATTGTACATAATTGTTTATCTAGAAATCATTTGCTCTTTGTTTGTCTACACAATCTGATAAGTATTTAGGCCTAACTAAAAAAAAATGAAGAGTTTTCTTGATAATTATTTTAAAAATAAAAAGTTTGGACCTTTTAAAGCGGATCTATTTACACACTTTAAAAAAAGAATTTGATCAAAGACCCACAGGACCGTCAAACTACTGCCCTATCCTTTTGGACCGGGCATGTTCTAGGCGGAGTGCTCCTTGGTTCTTCTTTGAACCCAAGCTGGTCGAAAACTTTTGCACTTACCACATATTCTTCTTTTCGCAACATGGACTCAGTTCAGGTTTGGAAGATTATTCAAACCAATATATTTCATCTATGGAAGGAGAGAAACGAGAGGAAACATTACAGAAGTTGGGTCTTGATCTATTAATTAACCGTGATCGTGGAGACACATAACTTAAAGGCATGGCGATGGTTTGTATTTGTGAATTCGCTGCTCTCTTTCTTATATTTCACTCAAGCCTCTGGTTATTTTCCAATTTTGTTTTGCAATTAGATTTATATTCATTCACGCCCTCGCTTCTTAGTTCTTGTTTTTGAAAAATAGATTTTAAATTAGAACCAAAAATTGCATTGATAATATTTTCTTAAGATTTACAAACAATAGATTTTTCTTCAAAAGTTCATAGGAGCCAGCGGATGAAAGTGACATGGAAATATTTAGGCCTTCCTGAGGACTTTGGACGTAAGAAGAAGGATATTTTTGCAGCTATTGTGGATAAAGTCAGGCGACGTTCACATTCTTGGACCTCAAGATTCTTATCTCCAGCAGGGAATCAAGTACTTATAAAGTCTATTCTTTCGTCTAACTTTGTTTTGCAATTAGATTTATATTAATTCATCCCCTTGCTTCTTAATTCTTGTTTTTGAAAAAAAATTTAAAATTAGAACCAAAAAATGCATTGATAAATTTTCTTAAGATTTACAAACAATAACTTTTCTTCAAAAGTTCCTAGGAGCCAGCAGATGAAAGTGATTCGACTGCTCGGTATAAATTCAGAAGGAGGGACATGTAAATATTTAGGCCTTCCTGGGGACTTTGGACGTAAGAAGAAGGATATTTTTGCTGCTATTATGGATAAAGTCATGCAACGTTCACATTCTTGGACCTCAAGATTCTTATCTCCAGCAGGGAAAAATGTACTTATAAAGTCTATTCTTTCGTCTATGCCTACCCATTCCATGACCTCCTTTAAGCTACCAACATCAATCTGCAAAGAGCTTTAACCGCTGCTGACTCGGTTTTGGTGGGATGATAAGCCAGATATGAGAAAGATGAGTTGGATTGCTTGGGGGTAAGCTTACTACTCTTTTGAATGTAGGAGGATAAATACTTTGAAGCGTTTAACGAGGCTCTGGTTGCTAAGTAGGGGTGGCACTTATTGTAGTGCCCTGACTCTTTATTTTCCAAAGTTCTATTAGGAAAATATTGTAATGATTCCTCCTTTATGGAGGCTATGGCTACTTCTAATGCTTCACATGGCAGGAGGAGCATTCTCACAGGTTGAGATATATTGAAGCTAGGGTTGGGGTGGCGTATAGGAGATGGTACAAACACTACATTGTGGAAAGATCCGTACCTTTCCATGGAAGAACCTTTGATTTCGTAGATCCTTTGCCTTTTAGTGATAGAGAGCTACTCATCAATGACTTAAGGGACTCTGCTACCAATGATTGGAATGTTGAACAAATTCGACGGATTATCCGTCAGTATGAGGCTGATAAAATGGCTTTTCCAGTAAGATCTTATTCTTTGATCTGGCTACTAGTAAAGAATGGTCGATATTCGACACGTTTGGGATTTGGCAAAGAGCAATGGCGCCATTAACTTAAGAGGAAAAGGAGTTTAAATGGTACAGACTAATTTGGCGAGCTAAAACTCTTCCAAAGGTTAGACATTTGCTTTGGAAGATAGTCAAAAACTCCCTTCCCGTAAGGGAGAATTTGATGCATCGCGGGATCACTAAGACTGCGAATTGCCCAAGATGTGGAGACCGAGAAACAAACCTTCATTTATTCAAGGTTTGTTCTTTTGTGATTGAAGTTTGGACAACAGCACCATTACAGTTCCCTCTTCGTAGTGGGACTGATTCTGTCTTTGAGTTTATGATGAGCTCAAGAAACCTTGTTAATCCCCCCCCCCCCCCCCACTAGCACTTCTAGTCCACTCTCCCTCTGGATATGCTGGAATCTTTGGATAGGTAGAAACAAGTTGATTTTCAACAAAAAGGCGTTTTCTCCTGCATATATCTTCTCTAAGTTGGTCATAGATGCAAATGCTTGGGGGAGAGGTTCATGAACCTAAGAAGAACACCCGTCGACCTATGGCTAGGAACAATCTCGAGTCGAGCTACTTGCGATCCGTTTTATCTGTTTTATTGATGTTTCTTGGCATGCTACAACTAATAGGTGCGGGGTTGCTTGTATAATACGACATAGGCAATCTCTCTATTAATTTTTGACATCCTCTGCAAGACAGCACGTGTGATCAGCGTTGGCAGCTGAAGCTTGGGCTGTTCGAGAAGCTATACTGATTCTACATGCAAAGCATTTGGATAATGTTCAGGTGTTCTCGGATACACTTAATCTGGTTCATTTTTTAAATTCAGAAGATTCACATAATGATATCTCCGGAGCCCTAGAAGATATTAGAGAGCTTATTTTGCATATTTTGTTTTCATTGATTCGGCGTTTGAATAATGCTGATGCAGATTCGCTTGCACATACACCTCTTATACTTTTTACCATTTGATAAAAATTGGATTTCGTGACCAAACAAAAAAATCTTAATATATGTTTATTATATCAACTAAATAGTACAGTTAGGTGTAAAATGGTTCAATATGATTATGCACATAACAGACAAGATCATATAAGCCTAGTGGATTGTGCTAGTATTGTCGATACGTCAGCATAAGAATTGAAACCTGCATAATGTATGTTATGACAAAACAATAGGGTACTTGAAAAAAAAAGAAAATTAGTACATATTAGTTTTAATTTGATTGGAGCGAAGTACATTCAAACTTCGATTTATGCAAATTATTTTAATAACATGTAGCTAATTGATATCTTTTACATATTTTATTTACATTTGGTGGGCAATTGTTTTTAAATATTATTGGTGCAAAATATTTTAATTATTTGTTACTTAATGGTATTTGTTACCTAATTATTAGATACAATAGATTGTTATTAGTCATGTAATTAGCACAAAATGATTACATTATTTTAGCGGAGTTACTTTAAATATTATAGTTATCTATTGCTTAGTAATGGCATTTATTACATATTCATTGAATACATATATGGCATTAGTCATTAGTACAATCACTGTGTGATACAAGTAAGAAACAATTGGCGTGAAACGTTTTAACTATAAAAAAACTAAGATTATGCTCCGCGTATATGCGAAATTATAATATAATATTTTAAAATTTTATGAGAAAAAAATAAAATAGAAAATTTTAAAAATAGAATTAAACTAACCGTAAAACTAATTATGTAATAAAATATTAAAAACGTCTATAGAAAATCATTCACGAATAGAAAACCTACTAAAATTATAATTATTTATTTATTTGATTATATAGTTTGGTTTATTTCTATTTGAATATTATTTATTTATTTTAATCATATTTGACTTTTCTTTTTCTTTTTCAAATTAACATAAAAATAAGGGGAAATTGCTAAAAATAGACCCAAAATTGAGTTTGAATGCAAAACTAGACCCCAAATTGAAACAAATGCAAAAATAGTCTTTTGGGGTATGGAAATTACATTAACCCCCTTATTTGCAAACAAAAAAACAGAAACCGCAATTACAGTTCTAACCTCCGCGCGAAGTAGACTTCTTGAACGAAGTCTCACAGTATACTTCGTAGACTTCTTGAACGAAGTCTCACAGTAGACTTCGTTCATGACATCCATGAAGTCTGAACCGTAATTAAACCTTAGATTTAAATTAGGAAAATAATAAAAAATATTTTCAATGAAATTTCTTCTAAAGAAAATAAGATTATCTAAAATATGAACTTTATAAATTAAAATTTTCGAAACTTTTATAAATTTTAAGCATGTAAGGTTGATTATGTTCTAAAATACCATAAACAGTCGCAGACTTCGACCATGAAGTCTGAACGTAATTAAATGTGAATTTTTAATTAAAAAATGAAAAAAAAATATTTCGATCAAAATTTTTGAAAGATAAATTATTTTAAATCAAATCGAATAGGTTTAAATAAAAAAATTCATAAAACTAAGCCATTTGATGTAAACCATGTGAGGCATATAGGTTAGAGGTTACCAATGGGTAAGAATCCATGCATATATCTTTAGGGTTAGACTTAGATTGATATGTTTTTGATATAAATGGCGATCCTTCGTATAGTTGTTAGATTTTAAAACTATTATACTATTTTGATGTCAAATGTTAGTATTTGTTAACAAAGAGTGAATTAAACGTTCGAAATTTAGAGTTTAGGGCTTACAGACTTCTCGAGTTTCGGGTGAAGTCTCACGGCAGACTTCGATGTGAAGTCTGTAAGATTTTGTTATCGTAGACTTCTTTGTAGAAGTCTGATGAAATTCCAAATGAATCCAAAATTTTGAAATGTTTCGCAAAAATTTGGGGGGAAAATTTACATTTACTAAACAAGATAAAACTGAAATTGCAATAGTTAATCTGGGTAAAAAATTTAAAAAATTTCCATCGCTCTTTTTCTTCTTCGACTTCGAATCACCAAACGTCGCCGGAAATCTCTAAACGCCGACACTCTTTCTTCTCTTCTCGCCGTAAGTTATCGATATTCTTTCTCCTCTTTCTCTTCTCGCTGGAAAACTCTAATCCCATCTTTTATTTGATTCGCAGATCTGGGAATCGCAACCGTCTATTCATATCTTCAAAGTATTCTGTTTCCGTCTTCGCATATCAGATGAGTAGCAGGCGGTCGGTGAAGAGAGCATTGCTTCTAGATGACGATGAAGAGAAGATGAAGATGAAGATGAAGATGAAGATGAAGATGAAGATGAAGATGAAGATGAAGATGAAGATGAAGATGAAGATCCAGATGAAGATTAAGATCCCGATGAAGATGAAGAAGAAGAATCAGATGAAAGAGAAGAAATGTGAGACCGGATAGATTTACCGGATGTGATTATCAGCCAGATACAAATGACGGTTGGGTGCGGATGATGCCATACGGTATGAAAAATGGGGCGTTGTTAATGCGAAGAGTGAGGATGAAGAAGACGATGGTGATCTAATGATGACTTGAACGTACCATTATGCGCGTTGTTCAAGAAAAAGAATACTAATTCTAGAGGAGAGATCCTGGAAAGTAGAGATGGTGAGATTGTTTTCGAAGACAAGAGAGAGTACGCGGATTTGGTCGAAAAGAGCGAATGATGAAGATGAAGATCCCGATGAAGATGAAGAAGAAAGAATCAGATGAAACTCACACTTACTAATCCAGACCCAGAGATGCCAATGCAAGATTTTGTCGACCTGGGAAGGAGTACTTCACCAAGTCGACAAAATTTTGCATTGACAACGGTTCATGAAGCATCCAGAATGGTTTAGGGACCGACAGAATCTGCTTCGTTGATTCCATCTTCACCACGTTGTGGAGGTCTAAGTATGACGACTTTCTGAAAACTGGTGATGAAAACGTAAGGGGCAGATAGCTACCTCCTGGTGCGTATGATCTTGCCACCGGAGAGAACCAGATTTCTGCAGATCTAATAAGATGTGGGGTGAAGATGTGGATGAAATCTACACATCCCTTAACATCAAGGCTATGCATTGGGTTGGTCTACTGATTAATATTCATAACAGACACATCGTTATTTGGGATAGCGATCTAACGGTCAGCAAAGATATGGAGATTGAGGCTGCAATTATTCCTGTTTGCGATATAATGGCTTATCTTATGAACATTGTAGTTCCTCCCGAGCTAAAAGATAAGTACCCTTATGAGCTTTACACATACGAGCGGGTTCCACAGAAGAGTGTTCCTAAAAACAATAACAGCGGTGACTGTGGAGGTATTGCCTCAAGTACATCGAGTGTCATGCGCTTGGCATACCATTTCATCAAACTCGCTTGTGTGATAAGAACATCAAGTTCATAAGGGAGAAGATGGCTACAGAAATATACGATGAGCTCGGCATAACGGGGACTGAGAAGCGCGGGTACGAAGGTTTGGATTTGTACGAAGGGCGATAAATCTTGATATTTTGTATGTTGTATAAATATGGATATTTAACTAGGGTTTTGTATGTTGTATAAATCTAGCATAACCGTATATTTTGTACAGTTTCATCTATTGCTATCTAAGGAAAACCCAAAAATACAAAAAGTTATAGACACTATATATATATAAGTAAAAAAGTTGTAGACTTCATCTATTGAAGACTTCATCCACAGACTTCCACAAAAATAACTGGTCATACAAGTATAAATGGAAGACTTCATCCACAGACTTCCACGGAACTTCATCTGCGTCCTGAACATCTAGTTATAGACTTCTACGCAGACTTCAAATACAGACTCCTTATGGAGACTTCGTATACGTTCAAAACCCTGGTAAGAAACTTCTGTAGGAGACTTCTCATTTAGACTTCTCAATTGCGATAAAAAGCACGCAAAACGAAACGGACCTTCGTGAAACGTCGCTTCTTATCATTTATTACTCTTCTCCAAAACACGCAACCGACTTCTTTGAATCACTATATTACTGAGTAGATCTAAAATTTACAGTTTCATCTATTGCTATCTAAGGAAATCCCAAATATCTTTTATTAAAAAAAAAAAAAATGTCGTACACACCAAGAATCATCGAAAAAGGTTGGAAGAACCTCTTGAAGAATCCGAATGCTCACTTCACGGCAGGTATCTCTTCTCAGATTCACCAAAATTAAATTTCATGCAATCTCCCAATTTCTTACCAATTTCACTTTAGGACCTGTGGCCGATGACATGTTCCATTGGGAGGGTTTGCTATTTGGCCCTATTGGCACCCCTTATGAGGGAGGAATTTTCAAAGTGATTGTTCGTTATCCCGCCGTCTTACCCGATTAAACCCCCACACGTAAGTTTTGATCATATTCCTTAAATATCCTTTTCATATTCCTTAAATATTCCTTAAAACACATAGGGATAATTAGTAATAGAATATGTCCTTTTCATGTAATTGGAAATTCCTTAAATATCGTGACAGTTTGGGTAATGTAGGTTGGTTTCAGCACCCCGATCTACCACCTAATGTTAATCGCGGGAGTATCTACTTGAAGATGCTCCTCCTTGAGCACTGGAGAGCCGACTACAAACATAACCACAATATTTGAGGCTCTTGTGAATATGTTGTATGAGCCAGAGTTGGGTGAAGAAGATAAATTTGTGGATGATGTGGCCGAAGTCTACATTAAAGATCGGGACCGTTTCAATGAGAAGGCACGAGAAATGTCTGAAACTTTTGCCGGTGGCTCAAAGAGCACCTGATCCTTTAGATCTCTATGAAACGGAGCGGGGTGGGGGGGGGGGTTTATGTAAATTATATCTTCAAACCTTATTATGTTAATTATGGTTCATAACCTTTTATATATTTATGTTAATTATCCTTGATTACTCTTATATAAGTTAGAACCGCAATACTCGATAAATTAGAACCGTAAAAATACAAAAGTTAGACAGTAAAAGTATAAAAACATTTATATAAGTAAAAAAGTAGTAGACTTCATCTTCGTACAAAACCCTAATTTTAGACATCAATGGAAGACTTCATCCACAGACTTCCGCAGAAATAACTGGTTATATAAGTAAAAACGCAATACTCAATAAATTAGAGCTGCAAAGGACAAAAAGTTGTAGACAGCAAAAGTATAATCGGAAGACTTCATCCACAGACTTCCACGGGAGACTTCATCTGCGTCCTGAACATTTAGTTTAGACTTCTATTGTAGACTTCAAATACAGACTTCTTATGGAGACTTCGTATACGTCCTGAATTGACTTCTATGGGAGACTTCAAGAGCAGACTTCTACTTTCCTTCAACCTTGAAACTCTACGTGACAAAAAAAGAAGAAAACAGAGTCCTCTTAAAAACAGAGTCCCTTTAAAACAGAGTCCCCTCAAAAACAGAGCCCCCTCAAACAAAGATTTTTACTTACACAGTTAGCGCGAGTATGTCCAGATTGCCTGCATTTTGAACAACTATATTGCTTGTGAGCCTTCCGCGGTTTTGGCGTAGTCTTTCTGGCGATTTCAAGCCACGTTTGCCACCTTGACTTCTTCTGCCTTCCAGGAGGACGCCGGATGAGTGGAGGGAAAACCTTGGCAAACTCGGGCTCTTTGATTCGACGGTTTTGGGAAAATGTTGCCTGCATACGTCGAATACAAATATTCCTTTGTGTATGACGGGCATACGAGGGCGGCAACATCCATTTTAAGCTCAGGAGCAGCAGCAATAGCATGCGAGCAAGGTATTTTCTCAACATCATACACTCCACATTCACATGTTCGATGTTGGAAATTAACGATACAATCTTTGTACAAGGTAACCAAAACCTTTTTGGTTCATTTTTCACAGCCGCTCTAATCCTCCAATTGCATCCTTTCACACCGCAGATGGCTACGAAACAACTTTTGTGTAGACTTATGCACTTTGAACGTGAATTTCGACATTATAGCCGTCAACCGCAGCTCGGATACAAGCGCATCCTTTGTAGGAAAACTCGCAGTCGTATAGATACCGTCTGACCATGTCATGTTGGATCTTGGGCCTTCACCAACAAAGCCACCTTCCGCAACAGGACACGTATTATCCTCTACATCATTTTCACTACCATCCTCATCCTCAACTTTCCAATACACAGTATAATCCTGAAGGTATTCTTCTTTAACCTCACCAGCATGAGATTCTTTCCGCATCATCATCATCATCATCACCATCGTCGTTGACGTTAACCCTCACCACCATCAGATATATCCATATCTTCGTCTTCAAACTCTTCTACATCCTGAAGGTCTTCGTCAACACTTTCACCAGCAACCTCATTGCCACTAGCCATACCAAAACGACTCGAGACGCAAAGGCGTCAAGCATGCGTTTTACATAACTCAACCAAGGACCGCACTTGTCTATCATTTGAGACATGCATAGGTGGTGTAGGACAATCCGTGTCCGTTAGTTGCAACATTGAATTCGGCAACGAGTAAGTTAACTCGACGAAGTCGTTCTTGTCCAGCTCATAGTGTGCTAGTGCCATCTCAAATGAGTTCACGGTGTGTACAAGAATCACTCAAGAAAAAACATTCTCCCTCCTTTGGGATGATCCACCTCAAAATGCCACTTACAGTCTCTCATCACCCATTCTCCAAAGACAGCAGGTCAATGAACCATTTTCTGAAAGACATTTGAAACAACACAAAGGCAAACTGTTAGTTTGTTTCACAGTAGACTTCAAAGGTGAAGTCTGTTGAAAAATAATTATCAGAAATACGTAAAATCGATTTAAGATAGAATATAAGACATTGAGATGTGAAATTCATACATAAACAACAACAATAACTAATACACATGTAAAAAATTTAAAATCTTGAAAATGCATATTATATTAATACAAATCCATTTTTTAAAAAGATAGTGCAAGAGACTTCTCGAACGAAGTCTACGCACAGACATCCTCTGTGAAGTCTAAATTTATAACCTAAACACCCAATAAGTTCGGAAAAAATATATAAAACTAGTTATGCGTAAGCCATACGTAAAAACCATACGTAACACACATGTTAGGACAAGAAAAAAAAAAAAACTAATTACAAATAGGCTAAAATTGCATTTTTACTAAAATTATCATTAGAGACTTCACAGGCGAAGTCTCTTAGTAGACTTCTCCGATGAGTCTGCTTTGCTATCTGAAGCAGACTTCGCCCGTGAAGTCTGAAGCACGGGTCTAATTTTGCAATTGACCAGATTTTGAATTTTTTAGCAGACTCCACATGCGCAGTCTGCTACACAAGGAGACTTCGTCAGAGAAGTTATTACCAGTTTGGGGTCTAGTTTTGCAATTGACCACAGTTTTGACTTTTTTAGTAGACTTCATCTAGGAAGTCTTTTCGGTAATAGACTTCATTTAGGAAGTCTATTACGTAACTAGGCTTCCTCGATGAAGTCTTTTTGCCTTCAGAGACTTCTTCGGCGAAGTCTACCCATAAAGTAGGGTATAGTTTTGCAATTGACCAGAGTTTGACTTTTACATGAGACTTCGTCTGAGAAGTCTATTTAAAAAAGGGTTACTTTTGCAATTGATCAAAAAAATTTATTTTTAAATTCCAGAATTACCGATGGTTGTAGACTTCATACGAGAAGTCTACAATAGTCAATGTTTCGGAATTTTGGTCAAATGCAAAACTAACCCTTTTTCACGCAGACTTCTCAGATGAAGTCTCGATAAATAGTCTTCGTTCCGGTCAATTTGCAAAACTAACCGCCTTTTTTCGCAGACTTCACAGAAAGTCTTTGTACAAAGTCAGACTTAACGGTCAATTGCAAAACTAGACCCTTGTAACCAGACTTCGACGGTGAAGTCTAAACACCGTTTTTTGTTTTCAAAGGAGAACTTCAGACTTCATCGTGGTTCAATCGTGAAGTCTGAGACCCAAAAAGTCAATTGCAAAACTAACCCCCAGTTGACTATTGAGACTTCACCCATGAAGTCTGCCTTCTGAAAAATCGGAAGAAATGAAGCAAAAATTACCAAGATTCGGTTTGTGCTTGTGTTTAGCTTCTTAAACGGCCAAGAACTGATCACGGCCAACAATACCCAAGCAACCCAAGCGTTATTATGCTCGAATCTTAGTAATCGCAAGATATATGGATGGTAAATATTGAAAACGATATTATAGAGTTAAATGGTTGAAATAGTGAGAGAGGAGATCGACAAAAATGGAGCTTTTAACTCAGTTTTAAAGCATTAACATCACTTAATTCGGTTGTTTGAAGCATTGAGAGCTCAATTTTGTTTGGTAAGTGTGGTTGGGAACTATTGAAGACGATGGCATTTTCGTTATTACGTGAGAATCTTTGGGTTATTGTTTTTCAAACCCAGCTACCAGACTTCACAGGAGAAGTCTGCGCTAGGTATTTTTGTGAAAAAAGAAGCGATGAGGGGTATTTTAAGGCATTTTGAAAAGAAAAGGAAGAGGGGTCTAGTTTTGGAATTGACTTCAAATAAGGGTCTAGTTTAGCAAGAAGCCCTTATATGATAGGGCGGGTTTGAATCGATATTAATATATTATTAATCTGACTATAAAATAATACAGGACAATTATATGACAGAACGAGTTTCTGGTATGTACAACTTTTGAAAATGAAATATTAGATAACATTAAACTATGTATTTATTACACATATCATTATTTCTGAAATTAACAATAAATTAAAATTAAAGAATCTTAATAATTATTAAACAAACTTAAACAACAACTAAAGATTACTAATTTAATAAAATTAATAAATTATAATAAAATTAATAAATTAATAAATTAAACTATGTTATACACATCTTCTTATTTTAAATTCGAAAAACAATCTTGATAACTAAAATTAAAATTAAACCAACAATTGTAAATTACAAAAATACATAGAAATAAAAAATTGCGGTTTCTAGATTTGAACCCGCAGTACACCGCGGTTTAATTGTAATTTTACATACTGCGGATATTTTTTTGAATTTAAATTGAGAAGATGTGTATATAATCAGAAATCTTCATACAAACATATAATCAGAAAATGTTGAAGAACATTAGATAACATTAAGGCTATGTATTAGATAACATTAGGCTATGTCTTTATTATACATATTATTGGTTATAATATTTACAATTAAAAAATTTAATGTCGATTATCAAACAAATTCAAACATTAATTAAAAGCTGCAACAAAATTATTAAAAGTAAATTTAAAAAACAATATTTGTATCACGGTGTAGTGTGTTGTACTGCAGGTTCAAGTTTTAACAAAATAACTTTTTATTAGGTAAATAATTAAATTATTAGATTCAAATTACAACCAAAAAATTTATATAAAACATAGAAAAAAATCCACCCGCGGTGTACCGCGGGGTCAAATCTAGTATATAGTAAAATTGATAACGAATATCAAAAATCACTTATCGATAGAAAACTCTCACAAAAATACTATTATTTTTTAGATTATATATAGTTTGTTTTATTTTATTTGAATAGGATTTATTTATTTTTAACCATATTTGACTTTTTCCAAATGGACATAAAAATAAATTAATGCTATTAATTTGAATTTCTTTACTCATTGTTTTGGATGATTGACATTTTCTAAAAAGTATAAGAAAAAAAAAACTGAAATTAGAGAAAAACTTTAATAATCATAAAAACAACTTTTAAAATTTTTTACGACAATGGCGCCAAAAACATGATAGAGAAATATTTAGTTTTCAAACACAAGTTTTACTATTTATAAATCTAAACACCTAAGGGCAAGTGGAGCAATTGTATTAATCTAGATGTCGAACCACGAGGAATAGAATCAACGCAATAGGAATACAAGTTTCTACTCAACCTAAGTGATTAAAGATTGGGGGAATGCTATCACCTAAGCAATTCAAATAGAAGAACTAAAAGCAAATTAAGCAAGCTAGAACTAAGCAAGAGCACTAAACCAATGAACCAAGAAATTAGAAACATGCAACTCTAAAAGTCTAACCAAATGCAAAAGCAAACAAAGCAGGAAACTACTAATAAAGACTAAACTGTTTTTAAAGAACAATTAAACAAGTGAATTCTTGGGTAAGGTAATTAATTAAGGCAAATTCAAGCTAATTCATGATGTTTATTCAACCTACAAATGCTAATCCTTAGGTCTTAGAACACTAAGGTAGACTAATTCACTTCCATGGCACTAATCCCTATACTAATCAAGTAATTAACAAAGATTCCCATTTGTAATCACAAGACTAATATGCATTAATATCAAGTCTAACTAACCACCTAGCACCCTAATCATCTATTCCCATAGGCAAGGTACACTGAGCGTTCATTCAACCATTTTCACAAACACCTTTTGGGCATAAAAATACCTATGATCTAGACTAACTTGATCAAGACTAATCTAGCATTAAGAAAACCTAATGAACAAAGATATTTAACAATCTAAACCTTAAACATCATGAATCAACCTAAACCTACCCTAATCTACCATACCCAAAGATCCTAATGGAACTACTAACTAATCATTACTAAAACACTAAGATCACAAAGATTAATTGCTTAATCATGATGAGAAATGAAATACTTAAATAAATTCAAGATGAAAAGAAGGGAAATTACATTAAAATTTCAAAGATTATTACAATGTCTTAGAGTCGTTAAGAGAATCTAAAACAAAGCATAATCCTTTCCAAACAAGGTTTAGGGTCTTTTAATAGTAAAACGGATGAACCGGGTCAACACGGGACAAACCGGGTTTTGACCCAGAAAAGCTGGTTTCTCTGGGCTTTGTAGCGGCATGCAATTGGCCGGTAGGTAGGTTGCTACGTCCATAGTGGTTTAACTTTGACCGTTATGCCTGGCCGCTAGGATCTTTGGAATCAGACGCAGAGATTGTAGCGGCTAGTGTTTGGCCGCTAGGCCTGGTCGCTACGTCCATAGAGGTGTGCTCTTGGTCACTACGCCTGGCTGCTACAATCTCTGGAATCAAACAAAGAGATTGTAGCGGCCAGCGTTTAGCCACTAGGGCTGGTTGCTAGGCTTTCAGCGGTCTCCTCTTAGACGCTGCACTTGGCCGCTATGATCTCTGGAGCTCAATCTTGAACCTCTTTTGCTTCTGAGCTACTCCGCAACTTTGAGTCTCCTCATGTGTGCTCTCGCTCTTCCAAAATCCAACGTCAAGTTTCCAGACTCCAAGAAATCTACAAAAAGAAATCAAATGCATGGAATATGCCTAAAGTCCTATAATTCAAGACAATGGTCAAAAGAGGATAAACATATGCTAAAGTGTTAAAAACAAGCTATGATTGATCCAAAACCTAAGAAAAACAACCTAAAAAACATGCAAATGACATTACTATCAACCACGATTCCTTAAATGTTTACAAATTCTTAGGGGATTTTCTTTTTACTTAGACTCTTTCTTTATTCTTACTTTCTTTTTGATTGTTAAGCACTTTTCCTTTTTCTTTAAGGATGCTACAAGACATATTTTTCTTCTTAATCACTTAAGAGTCATAGGTTTTCTTTTTCTATCCTTGATCCTTTCCTAAGAGAATGTTATCTTTTTTATTCCAAACCTTATATTTCTTTTCTTTAAGCCATCTCATCTTTATCTTTTTATCTCCTTCCATTCCACTAATCCAAATCAATCTCATCTCCAAATCAATTTCTATTGAGCCTTAAATCTAACCATTTAGTTCTAAACATTCCAACCTAGAAGCTAGCATTCAAGGCTCAAGAACTAGCCACATGTGAGTTAAACCTTCTCGTTCCCGATACTCTCAAGTTTTAGCACATGAATAACATTATCAAGAAAGAGGCATCACTCAAGAAATTAATATGGGATGAAAAGAATGGCTTGGGTAAAGGGTGTTGGAACCATTTTCTAAGATGAGAAATGGCCACTCGGGGTTAACAAAGGGTGGTGACATGGTAAAGAAAACCAGAGTGTAATTCATGAGAATGCATTTCAAGCCCTAAGCGAGAGAAGTTCATTTAAATTCATATTCATAGAGTTGGAATCAATTTAAAGAATGCATAAACCAAGAAATAAAATTTCAAGCAAAGCGATCAAAGAATGGATCTTCCAAATTTTCAAAGCGGTTCATGCATCATAATACGATTAACAAGGGCGTTGCATTCAAAAGTAACATGCTTCTTTATGTTGAAATGAAGGAATCGTACGTACACCAAATCAAGTACACCAACATATGCTACCATACACCAATACACATTTATTGATGCGTTCTCTCTCTTACATGCATGAAGAACGAATTTAATCTTCTTCTCTTTCCTTCATGCATCATTTTCTCATTTATGTATTCTCAACAGCTGTATTAAGAAAGATAATAAGGGATTAAGAGAATTAATATACAGTTTCTCTATGTTCTCTCTATTCTTCTCTATTCTCTTAAAATCTTTTTTACACTTCCGCATAGATTTCTACATGGTATCAGAGCTTTAGATACCTTATTCTTCAATCTAAATCATCAAACATTTGTTTCATATTTTCTATTCTTTTTTCTGGATATGGAAAATTCGAAACTGATTACTCTCCATGTTATCCTTAAAGAGGATAATTGTTTGTTGTGGTCATGGACCACTAGAACGGCTCTGAGAAGTCATGTCTATGGGAGCATGCTGGTGACTCTCAAGTTGTGTCTTTTGACAAAGAAAATGCTATAGAAGATGAGGAAGCAGAATGATTTCCAAACAGATCCGGAACCTGCAAAGGGGATCCCAAATGGATCCAAGAAGATCAGCACATTCTCAATGAGGATGTTGTACGTGATGCGTCTACAGATTCTGTGAAGGTGGCTATAGTGGAAGACCCGAGAGGATGACCCGAGGGATGACCCGAGGGATGACTCTAGTAGTGAGTGAACTCAAACGTGGTGAACACAAGAGATGGCAGTTCAAAGGATGGTCTATGGTGCAGATTCCAGCAAACCTTCATACTGAGCATTAATCATTCATCCTTCTCTCCTCTACATGCACGAAGGACGTTTTCACTCTTTTCCTACTCTCTCCTTTATTGTTTCTCAATTTATATTCTGTTTTGATATTTAAGATTTAGGTGAACTAAGTTCTTTCACCTAAAGTACTTTCACTTGATATTCTTAATGGAACATGAAAGCTTGGAGCTAAACCATCCAAGACTCAAATTGAAGAAAATTACAAAGATTCTCGTGAGGGGGAACCTAACGTACACATACTTCATCCTAACGTACACCACCTGAGGGGTAACCTTATGAAAACATTGGACAATACCAAAGAGTTGTGGACCATGAGCTGAAGTTCAGTTTCATGGTTCTCAAAGCTACAAAGAAGTGAGAACAACATATTGCTTGGTGTTAGATCCGAGAACCATCAAGTGGAGTAAGACCACTTGACAAGCCCATTCTAGTTCATTCGGGAATGACTTGAAGAAGGAGGACCAAAGAGGTGGACCTTGAAGATAGGAGACCCACTTAAGATAGTTATGGTGGAAGATCAAGTGGATATGCAAGCCTGTGGTTTCAAGGTTCCAAGATGTGATATCAAAGTTGTGTTCCATGGCTAATCCGCCTCTCGAATTGTCCATTTCCAAAGAAACAAAAAGGGATAATCTCTAAACTCTCTCTTATTTCAGTTTGTCAATTCCATATCTTTATTTGCCAATTCAATTGTCTTTTTGGATATATTTAAAACTCATGGCATATAATTTACAATTTTCTTTTAAATTCTTTGATTGAAGGGTTAAAAAAAATATTAAAGGAGGATAAGACCGTGAGAAGCTTTAAAGAAGTCTTGGATGAAATTGAAGAAGTTCATAAGGAAGAAATGGAATCAAGAAGGGGACTTCCGTATTTCCTAAACCATGGTCATAGCTACATCATGCAACAATGGGAACTATACTCTTTTTCCCATAACAATGATTTTGTCCCATTGGGTTTTCCTGGTAAGGTTTTTAATGAGTAGCTCCTGTGGTTTGCAAGCCTGGCCTTTGGTCGTTTGGTGTCCCGACAGTCAAGGTTGAGGGGGAATGTTGAAATGAACGAATCGTATGTACACCAAATTATGTACACCAACATCTGCTACCGTACACCAATACGCATTTATTGATGTGTTCTATATCTTACATGCATGAAGGAAGAATTTAATCTTCTTCTCTCTCCTTCACACATCCTTTTCTCATTTACGTATTCTCAATAGCTAATTTCTCGATAGCCTATATATTTGTATCTCCTTGTAGATTTTTAAATTAAGAAAGATAATAAGTGATTAAGAGAAATAATATATAGTTTATCTCTATTCTCTCTATTCTTCTCTATTCTCTTAAACTCTCTTATACAATTCCGCATAGATTTCTACACTTTACAAGGATATTAAATCATTTCTCCCAAATCCAAATGCAACCACATAAAAGAGACTACAATACAAAGATTAAGGATGCAAAATAATAAACTATTTACAAAGAGAAAACAAAACTTAGTGACCCGTTCATTAATCATTAGTGTCAAAAGTTTGGAAAAGAGGATCAATTGTCCTCCTTTTTTACATGGGCAAGCAAAAGAGTATGCTATGAGGCAAATCTTTACCCATTTTGACACTATGAAAACCTTATAAATAAAATCTACTAGTTAAGTAGTATGATGCATCAAAACGTTCATGATTAGTGGATGTTCAAAAGAAAAAAGAAAGCGAGGAGGGAAAATGAAATCTACCTTAGATTTTAACTCCTCAATGCCTTCTTCCATGGCGTTTTCATTCAAAATTCCACCATTCTCAAATATTTGGCCATCACAAAGAAGTCTAGAAATCTCCTCCAAAGCGGTCTCATTCTCTTCTTGTTGGCTTTTCTCATCACTCACAAGTATGGAAGCACAAAGGTCCATGAGATTCATGTACCTAAAAGATCAATGATCAAGCCAAAAAGAGAAAACGTTAATAACAAAATAAAGGAAAAAGACTCTAGTCTAAATATGAATCCTAACTCTAATGGCAATAGTTTATTCCCGGCAACGACGCCAAAAACTTGATAGAGATTATGTTTTAACCCTATGGCAATTTAGACACAAGTGTATGCAAGTCATTAAGCATTTAGGGGTTGAATCCACATAGAGTTTAGAACTAACACACTAGAAATACAAGACTCTATCTAATCTAAGTAATTAAGGTTTTTCAGTTTTAAAACTAACAACCTAAGCGAACTAAACAAAAAGAAACAAGAACAAACCAAAGCAAGACTAAGCTCTAAAACCAACCAAAGAAAAATTTGAAAAATTACTAAGACTACTCAATTTCAAGACTAATCAAGGCAATTAAACACTCACCAAGACTAAGCGGTTTTTAAGCAATAATTAAACAAGTGAATCCAAGACTAAGCGGTTATTAAGGTAAATCCAAGCTAATCTGTGATGCTTATTCAAACTACAAATGCTAATCCTTAGGTTTTACAACAATAAGGTAGACTAATCCATTTCCAGGGCACTATTCCCTATATTAATCAAGAAACTAACAAAGATTTCCATCCGTAATCACAAGACTATAATGCATTAATAACAAGTCTAACTAACCAGTTAACACCTTAATCATCTATCCCCATAGGCTAAGCACATATAAGCATTCATTCAAGCATTTTCACAAACAGCTTTCGGGCATGAAATCACCTATGTTCTAAACTAACTTGATAAAGGCTAATCTAGCATTAAGAACCCATAAGGAACAAGGATATTAAACAATCTAAACCTTCAGCATCATGAATCAACCTAAATATAGCCTAATCTACCATGCCCAAAGATCTTAAAGAAACTACTCACTAATCATGACATAACACTAAGATCTACAAATATAATATGCTTAATCATAATTAGATATGAGAGATTAGAAAAACTAAAGAAGTTAAAGGAAGAAATTGCATTAAAGACTTAAAAGATTCATACAAGTTTCAAAGTGGCAAAGATATTTCAAAACAAAGCATAGATAATGAACAAATTAGGTAAAATTGCTTAAATAGTAAAAAAGGTGAACCAAGTCAACCCGGAACAAATTGGGTCTTGGCCTGGTTAAACTGGGTTTTCTAAAAACGGCATCGGACAGCAGAAACCCGATGGAAGGAAGCCGATGTGGTGCATTTGGCATCACTTGGCTGATGCATATGCTTGATGCACATCCCGGATGGATCTATAAATTCTGCATCGACTAGCAATTGGCCGATGTAGATGCCCGATGTGCATACTGAGTTCAAAACGTGATTCATTTTCATTCATGTGTCGTCCCCGCGGTTCCAAGTCTCCTCAAACGTGTAGTTATTGATCTCATTCTTCTCAATCCTTCCTTAAAGCATCCAACAGTTACCGACATTGTGTTTGTTTTTCTTAGAGTCAGTTATCTTTGAGTCAAAATTTGTTTTCTTGAGTTAAAACTTTTTGTATATTATGAATTTTTGCTTGAATCCATTGCTCTGACTTTGTTTTTAAGTAACCAGTGTTACAGAATCAGCTCTAAGATCGACTAATGAAAAATCCAAAGACTGACCAGTTGACTAGAAGACACCCATGTCTCCAGGAGATTTCTTCTAAATCCTGAGCCAAATTTTGCACTTCATTTCTGAGTTTGGTGTTCACTGAACTTGATTCATCATTCACATCTGACAAAGGAACCCATATGTTTGAAAATTATGGTATACCTCTCCCTTGACACACGTTGATACAGAAAATGCATGAAAGATGAGATGATTTCCGCCTAGTAGAGGGCTAGGAACACTTCTTGTGATCCCATTTTTCTACTTGGATAAGGAATGATCACACAAAGGTCTGAAGCGAGGGGTAGGAACATTTCCTGAGACCCCGTTATTCGTCTAAGACCTTTGATACTTTGAGAGGGGAGAACCGGGGATTAGGTGGCAATTACCATCAATACTCACGTCTCAACCTTTGATTTGTATATGCGAAGCTTAATCAAAAATCAAAAGAATAAAAAGAGATAAGTCTGGGGGAGAGGAAAACAATACCAAAGTATGAAACTTGGGTGGTTCCTTGGTCATGATATCGCATGAGGAAGAATCTAGAAGGTTCTTGAACGTAAGCAACAGTGATGAAACAGCAATGAAGGATTCAATATGTTGATGCTGTGAGTAATGTGTGGAAGCTGGAAAGTTGCGAATGTCCACGGAGAAGTACATGGTGGTTAGATCTAGAACTGATTAGGTGGCATCTGGAAGGCTTGTAAAAGGGGTCATTACAATGCTTCAAGAACAGGTGAGTCTCCGCGTTTTCAAACCTCTTTCTCTAGTTTGGTTCTCTGTTTGCTTGAGTGCAATCAAAGACTAAGTCTTGAGGAGTTGATATATTATGGTTTTTACCTTTTTTCAACCATGATATAAGTCCTTTTATTGAGTCTTTTAAGTATTTCTAGAGTCTTTCAGAGTCTTTTCAAGAATTAAGCACAATTGGAGCTAAATTGGATTTATCGAAGTCTCTGAAGCATCTCAGAGCTGAAGCAGTTTGAAGACCGAAGCTCAGCATCGATCGACACCATCATGCGGAAGAAACACGACTAAGAATCCTTGTATCGATCGATACCATTTATGGTGTCGGTCGATACCGATAGTCAGAACGCACACTCTTCAGAAGACCTGAAGAAGAAACAGAAGATTTCCTTATTTTTCCAATGAACTCCAAAGCGTGTATTAGCTATAAAATTAGGTTTTTCAGCCTCTTGGAGGCATACATTGACTCTTGGAGATAGAGTATTTTTGCACTAGAGTTTTGGGAGAAGAACCTTGAACCCTCTTTGTATTCTTACTCTATTTCACTTTATGATATCTATTTTATTCATGATGTTTGTTTCATTCACCATGTCTGAGTAGATTCCTTGTTAGGTTTAGGGCTATTCAAAGGTATTTAATGAATTGTTAAATTAGATATAATTGTTAGGAAAATCCATAGAGCTCTTTACCTAGACTTGTGATTAATGCTTATTCTAGCGTCGCGAACTAGAATATGATACTAGGTTGATTAATTGACACGAAAGTGTGATTAGTTTCCTGAACTAGTGTTTGGTGAGCAAACGACCTATTCGCAAAGAAATTTGGTTTAGAATTTTGTGAACAATTGAACTTGATCATTAATGCTTGTTTGAATTCATAGAATTTGCAAAGAAATTTGGAATTCTAGGTTTAGGCATAGATAGTCTTCGCAACGACGATTGGTTGATTTTACATCCGTGTTTCAAGTTCAAGAACAGTGCTTTATATATTCCTGACATTTTAGTTGATTAACAATTCAGATTTATCCGCGAATTTCCCTAGGCCTAGTGTTTTCCTCACTGATCTTACTACTTGTTTTTAATTGTTTTGTAATTTTTTATTACATTCATTTTGCTTAGCTTAATTCACATCCTGAAATCTATTAAGTGACAATCTTGAGTCTTTGTGGTTCGACCCCTAGAATACTACAGCTACTGGTTAGATACTTTAGGGTATTATATTTGAGCATATCATTTAGCAATAGCCATTAGGATTTGGTATCTATTTGAGGCTAAGCCTTTATTTTCTTTGTTATTTGTTTTCTTAGATTGGTTTTATTCTTTCTTATAGGAGCATGAACTTGAGAAGCCGAGGCCAAGAAAACTTGGTTGATTTGGTTGTTGACATTCGCCGTTTGGAAAAAAAAAACACTAGAGTAAGGCATGAATGAAAACGGGTAGCACATCTTGAGCGGTTAGGTATGATGAATGAAGACCCGAAATTGATGATGGTAACCAAGAACATAATGTACATGGTCATGGAGATAATGGTGAGAAAGTTCCTCACCACTCGCCTAGACCCGCTAGGGCGATTGGAGCTTATGATGAACCTAATGTGCATGGTAATAGGAACGGTACTAGCCCTCCGCAGATTGGAAACAACAACTTTGAGATCAAGGCGGGCCTAATCAACATGGTGCAAGGATGTAAGTTCCATGGTCTACCAATGGAGAACCCATTGGATTATGTAGACCAATTCGATATGTTGTGTGGAATGGTTAAGATTAATAGAGTCTCCGAAAATGCTTTTAAGCTCTGCCTATTCCCATTCTCTCTTGGGGATAAGGCACACCAATGGGAGAAGAACCTCCCTAGTAACTCCAACAAGTCATGGGATGACTGTAAGAAATTTTTCTTAACCAAGTTCTTCTTTACATCAAGAAATGCTAGATTGAGGAATGAGATCTCAAGCTTTAGTCAAAAGAATGGTGAGAGCTTTAATTAAGCTTGGGAGTGCTTTAAGGGCTACACCACCAAGTGCCCTCATCATGGGTTCTCTAATGCATCAATTTGAGTACCTTATATAGAGGAGTTATACCCAAGTTTTGAATGCTTCTCAAGACGACAAGTAACGGGAACTTCTTGGGTAAATATGTTGAAGAAGAGATGTCTCTTGTGGAGAATCTAGCTCAAAGCAACGAAAACTATGGTGAAGACTATGATAGAGCTCCAAGGGGGAGTGGTGATTATGAGGATCAAAGAAGGAAACAGATGAAGGCTTTGAATGAGAAGATGGATAAGGTCTTGGAAGCTACTCAAAATCTGATTAACTATGTAGGAGAATTTGTTGGCAACCAAGGACATCAAGAGGGTCAATGTGAGGTGAAATTTGTTGGTGGTTATCAAGGAGGTTACAACCCAAACTATTGTAATCATCCTAATGTCTCTTATCAAAGCACCAATATGGAAAACCAAAAATATCTCTCTTATCCTCCAATGAAGCCTCAAGTACAAAACTTTACACAAGCGAACTTCCAAACTAAGCCTCAATTCATTAATCAAGGAAGTTCTTCTATTCAACCTTCTCCTAAAGACTTTGATATAAATGGAATGCGTCAACAATTGTTAGTGAGGAAAGCTAGTGGGACTGTTGAAATAAAGAAGAATATGGTCGAGATACACATAAAGGTGGATTGCTCATACAATGAGCTTAATGCAAAGGTTGAGGCCCTCAACTCCAAGATGAAGCATATGGATCATCAAATAGCTCAAGGAGCATCTTCTTTTGGTAAACAACCAGAAACATTACTGGGTAAATCTGAAGCTAACTCCAAGGAGTATTGTAACATGATCCCATCAAGTGAGGTACCATTGGTTTATGAGAATGAAAAGGCAATCGAGGATATCTCTAGACTTCTTTATCGTCATAAGGTTGAAGAGTTAGTGGTTGCTAGAAAAGTGAAAGCTTAGAACAGTAGTAAGGAAAAAGTTAGGGACGCGAATGTGGTGACGAAAAAGGTTGAAAAGAAGGAAACCCCTAGCCTTGAGCCTCCTCCTTATGAGCCTCCACTTCCATTTCCCGGTAGATTTCTTACCAAAGATCAAAAGAATATACTCTCAAGTTTCAAGGCTAATATGAATAGAGGTGGAGCTCCATTGCTTTATCTCAATGATTTTTCTTTAAGTGCCAACATACAAAGAGTTCATCAAAGCCATATTTGCAAATAGAGAAAAATTTGAAGAGATTATGGAAGTGTTTGAAACGCCAAGTACAAAACCACTTGAGCAGAAAACTATTCCCAAACTTCGAAATCCGGGTAAATTCTCCATAACTTGCCCTCTTGGTGATTTGTAGATTGATGCTGCTTTATGTAACTCAGGTGGAAGCGTGATTGTGATATCACTTGAGATGGTAAAGAGTTTAGAGATCAATGATATGAAGCAACACTCTTCTTCCATCATGTTTGGAGATGCTTCTTTGAAATCTCCACATAGTATAATTGAAGATGAAAGAACCCACAAGCTTCCTCTCATCCTAGGAACTCCCTTTCCTAGGTTGGAAATTGCATAGTCTCAACAGATTTGATGGTATGGAGATGACAGAACCCATAAGCATCCTCTCATCCTAGGAACTCCCTTTCTCGACACCGTCGTAGCGAACATCGACTTTCCCGACAAAAAAGTGACTCTTCTCCACGTGAATGCCAAGGTCTCTTACCTAATCAAACCTTCCTCTACAACGTTTTGTGGAACAATCACTAATGAAGAATGAAACCTAAGAAGAGCCTATGAATTTAAAAGAACAACAAGAAGAGGTCAAAGTTGTGAATACGAAGAATAGAGAGGCTCTAAAGCTAGATGAAGAAATCTTGGATGGTGAATTTCTACAGTCATTTTTTGATGAGCATGAAAGAGGTTCTAAAGTTTTGAAGATGGGGAATGACAAGGAGGTTATTGAAAAGAACAAGAATGATGAAAGAAACCCACCCTTCCGCCCTTGTTTTAACTTCGAACACTATGAGCTTACATTCCTTAGGACTCATAGATGGCAAAATTGAATACAAGGTGAAGTGAAAGAGATCAACATAACCTTTTGGAAGTGTTAAAACCAAGCTTCACCCCGGGTTTCAATGTAACCATGGAAAGGCTCCAGAGCTTCTCTCAAGGGTCATCACCATCAACTTCAACCGGAGAACACCCTCAAATCATTTAATCAACGCTTTTTCCACCAATTCAACCGGTCTCTTAAGGAGTTACAAAAATCCTTATCTCCAACTCCCTAAGGATCACAACTAGGGCCACAATATAGTCCCCTCTTCCATTGTATATACCATTTAGTTTCTGTTTTCTTGTTTTTTTCCCCTTCTCTTTGGCTTCTATTACACCGAGACGGTGTAACAAGTTTGGGAGAGGGATTTGTGTCTTTTGACTTTCTGTTTTGTGTTCTTATTTTCATTTTTGCAATTTGAGTCTCATGCATTCATTCATTTTAATTTTAAAAAAAAATCATGTAGTTTTGCATTACATTCTTGATTTTAGGATTGAGTCTAGTACATCTAGGTTGCATTTGCATATGCATAGGGGATAATGATGATATTACTTGTACAAATTTGAACTTAGGATTGAGATCAATGCCCTAGATCATGATTATTTGTTGCTTGTAGATTCTTTGAAAAAACGGAAAAGCCATGTTTAGTTTGTTCACACTTCGAAAGCACTTATCTTTGTGAAACTTGCATGATTCTCAAAGCATCTCTATGACCTTGGACTTAATTTGAATATAATCTTCTCACTTAGGGAGTTTGGATACGTTCTCATGGTGCATCATTTGGGTTTTCTTATTCATTTCACCACGCTTTTGCTAACATAATGGACATTCTATCATCTTGAATGGTTTCCTTGCCCCTAACCTTTGCCATTTCTATCGTACCTTGTGTTGATCGTTGAGTGAGGCCTTTTATTATTTTGTGCTATAATTTGCAAAATCTTGAGAGTATTGAGAACAAGAAAGGGATGCCTCTCGTTATAGCTAGCTCTTGGAAGATTAGGAGACAAGCGATTAGGTTGGAAATGACATATATGTGTGGTTAGATTGAATATTGGGGTTTGGAAAAAAATGAGATAAATGGTGAAAACAAATATTGGTCATTAGCCGAAAAGGAAAGAAAAAGTCAATAGGGAATGAAAAGTAATAAGAAAAATGCTCTAAGTCTCTAAGTGCAAAAGTTTTTGTTAGTTTCCCATAAAAATAAGAAACCAAAAGAAAAAAAGAAGAAAATAAAAGAAAAAGAAACGAAAAGACCTATGAACAAAGAAAAGCCAGAAAAAGAGATAGAAAAACAGCCAAAAGATAAAAAGGTTTTGATCATGATAGTTGAGATTTGGGGTTGAAAAGGGTCTTGAAAAGATTGTGTAAAAAGGGGTAGAAGATACATTTTGTATCATAGGATATGTAGAACAACGAGATGTATGACTTTGTATGCGCGAATTGTTCTCGGTCTTAGATAGATTTTGCATTTATCAAGCACCTCTTTTGCATGTGAGTAAACCATCAAAGAAAGAATACTTAGAAACCGTCTCAAAAGACCTTCACCCAAACTGAGTGAGAGCGATTTGAATTCCCTTTGCGAGACCACACTTGAAACTTTAATGAATGTGAAAGAGATGCTTTGGTTTGATTGATTGGACTCTATTTGGTTTCGGAGTTTAAAGTACAAGTTTGAATTGAATTAGTTATGGCAAAGTATGGAAGATTATATGCATGTGCCTTGCACCGTTAAACCATACTTAAGGGCATTGTTTTGAATTCTTTGTTTGGGTTTTGTGGTGTTAAATCTCCACTTTCAAACTTCTTTTCCAGCTTGTTCTTTGTTCTTTGCTTGCAGACAAGCAAATGATAAGTTTGGGGGAGTTGATATTAGTGCATTTTGCATAGTTCGTAGGTTATATTCTTTAGGTTTTAGTCCGCTTCTTACATCAATTTAGCATTTTCTATAAGTTTTAGTATGTTTTGATCATTTTCTATAAGTTTTAGTCTCTTCTTGCATTGCATTTGATATATTTTGTTAGGTTTCTTGGAGTTGGGTGCTTTAAGGAAGGATTTGAGAAGAAGGAGATCAAAAACAACACGTTTTAGGAGACTTGGAACCGCTGGGACGACACAAGAATGAAGAATATATCACATTTTGGACTCAACATGCACATCGGGCATATGCATCGACCAATTGTTGGCCGATGCATAATCTATAGATCCATCCGTATGTGTATTGGGCATCTGCATCGGCCATGTGATGTCCGGTGCATAACATCGGCTTTCTTCCATCGAATTACTGCTGCCCGATGCAGTTTTCTGAAAACCCAGTTTAAACGGGTCAAGACCCAGTTTTTTTTAGGTTGACCTGGTTTGTTTCCGGGTTGACCTGGTTCGCCCTTTTTTACTATTTAAGCAATTTTACCTAATTTTTTAAGAATCTATGCTTTGATTTGAACTCTCTTAGCCACTTTGAATCTTGTGTGAATCATTTACGTTTCTAATGCAATTTCTTTCATTAATTTCCCATATCTAATCATGATTAAGTACATTATCTTTGTAGATCTTAGTGTTTATGTCATGATTAGTGAGTAGTTCTTTTAGGATATTTGGGTATGGTAGATTAGGGTAGATTTAGGTTGATACATGATTCTTAAGGTTTGGATTGTTTAATATGTTCATTAGGGGTTCTTAATGCTAGAGTAGCCTTGATCAAGTTAGCCTAGATCATAGGTGATTTCATGCCCAAGGTGTTTGTGAAATTGCTTGAATGAACTTAATGAATTCATAGTGTGCCTAGCCTACAGGAATAGATTATTAAGGTGCTAAGTGGTTAGTTAGATTTGTTATTAATGCATATTAGTCTTGTGATTACGGATGAGAATCTTTGGTAATTACTTGATTAGTATAAGTATTAGTGCCATGGAAATGGATTAATCTAGCTTATTGTTCACAGACCTAAGGATTAGAATTTGTAGTTTGAATAAGCATCATGGATTAGCTTGGATTTACCTTAATCAATTATCTTACTCAAAGATTCACTTGTTCAATTATTGCTTAAAAACTGCTTAGTCTTGTGGAGTGTTTAATTGCCTTGATTAGTCTTGAAATTAAGTAGTCTTATGCATTGTTCAACTTTTACTTTGGTTGGTTTTAGTGCTTAGTATTGCTTTGGTTCTTGTTTGGTTTGAGTTTGGTTTGAGTTTGGTTTGTTGTGTTCTTGTTCTTTTTTGTTTAGTTCGCTTAGGTTGTTAGATTTAAAACCGAAAAACCTTAATTACTTCGAGGAGAAAATTGTCTATTTTTGTGGGCCAATACCACAAAAAAGTGTTATACACCATAACTGTACAAAGTGGTAGCTATGCTAATGGCCCATCAAGAATGTGGTATTTTTGATAATATTCCCTAAAAGTTATTATGAATTCTAGACTTCTAGTAGAAAGAAAATTTCCCTTTTTAATAATTAACATAATTTCATAGGAAATATTATATATATATATACAATAAAAATTAATATTGCTGATAAATTTTGGTGCTATTTAGGTTTACTAGTTTTCAGAATATATAAATAATAAATACACTCTAATCCAATAAAAGCACAGCAATTAACTTATATAAAGAAGTAAGCGTGAGAAAAAGGGATTTAACGAAAAAAACTCTCAAGTATGGGTAGATACATTTTTAAACCATCAACTAAATTATTAATGAAATAATCCTTTAACTAAGAGATTTTATTGAAAAAATCCTTCAACACTAGTAATTCTATCTAAAAACCATTAACTAAATTATTAATAAAAAAACTCCTCACATCTTATATGATAAAATAAGGTTCCTTTAACCAGGAGGCGACACGTGTTACCTATCTCTAAAAACTCTTTAAATTAAGAATTACGAATGATGAATCAATATAATTAAGATATCGCATCATATGCTGCGTAAAATAATGAAAATGAACAATATAATGTTAGTAATTAAATGCATCTGAGATTAAAAAAGAAGTGTGAGAACGAATGATTGTTTTTAATTTACACGATTCTTCATTTTTTAAATAGCGATTTTTAAAAAATCCATATTATTTTTTAAGCGTTGTTTTAAGTCTAAAAAAAAATACACATGTGCCAATTCGACACCCACATATTGCTTTAAGTCTTTTGAGTAATGTTGATTTATATATTTGCACCAACCACCTATTCTCATCTCGACCATGCCAGGGAACTTACACACTGTTACGGCATAAACTTCTTGAACATGAACTTCTTAAACAAGAAATGCTCATTTACTGATTCTTTTTGGTGAGTTAGAACAAAAATTAAATTATTTAAAAATACTTATCTTTGTAGTATGTAAGAATGAATACATATATATATATATATATATATTAATTTCAGTCCTCAATTCTTGTTTTCTTCCGTTGAACATCGGTTGGTTCTTGACGTTCTTCACGTTTTCTTGCACAATTGATGTCGTTCGAACTTGCCTAAACATAAAGACAAACCATTTATATGTTAAGTTGAATATTAATATATTATATAAAAATCAACTACCATGGCACATAATGTATCTGATATTTATCTTTATTTGGTTGAGAATCTCTGAAACTACAAAACTCTGACATGTAGGTTCGCCAGAATTACTTTTGATCAGTATTAACAATAAAATATATAACAATTTATAAAAATTTGAGTCAAATTAGTTTAATTCATACAACGCATATACAGAGTTCTTACTTCTTACGCTTTCTGCAGTTGTTCTGGTGATATTTGCAGCATTTTTATCAAAAATAACAAAAGTTGCCGTGGCACATCCATCATCCACTATAACTTTAATTCTAAGAGTTATCTTTTGGGGTTAAAGTTAGGATTTCATTTCACGTGTAAATTTTTGTTTTTAGAATTTGATTAGTTGTAATACTTGAATTTGTTTTATCACTTATCTAATTGACACGATCCAAATCTCATGTCTTCTTTGGTAAACAGGAAAGATATAATAATAAAACACATGTGAATCGAACTGAATTGAAAATTCTACTAAAAATATATATAACTATATGTTCATTCTCTTCATCTACTTAATTATAAAACTATTAGTAGAGATGTGGATTGTAGATAAATGATCATCTTCGTGTTAAAACATCTAAAATAAATCCTCGATCAAATCGAACCAAGACAATAACCCTCAAAGAACCTACCTCGGCTTTGGACATCTTTCATTCGTCTTACATTTTTCATTAATTATCATGAGAACTGTCTCAACTACATGGGTATCAAGGCTTCAAAGATCAAACAATGGTTACATAAATAACAAGTTAGCAAAAGAGGAAATATTAAAATGGTATTAGCTTACCGTTGTGGCATTCTGTACCATAAGCTTCTTCCTAAGTTCTCCCAATCAGACTTAATACGATTTCTCAGCCGCTGGAAAATTGGCTCTCATAGCCTTGGAGAGATGTATCTCTTAACCTGTGGAAATAAGAAACTAAAACAAAGATAGTATCTTTATCGACTCTACAAAGAGAATAATAAGATCAGAAAATATTTTAGAATGAATGTTTTGTTGTGAAGATTCAAAGTTGAAAATTAAGAGCAGAACAAACATAAAATGGAGGAAACAAGTCATACCTATTGGCGCTAACATCAATCAAGAGCTTGTGAAACTCGTTGTATTTTTCAGGTTCACCATTACAAAATAGATGTATCACAGATGAGCATGCATCACTAAAAGTTCCCTTTATTTTTCAGGTTCATCTTTCAACAATGGATTATAATTTGCCAAACCCCTTTGGTATCTTAGAAAGAGAATTTTTCTCCTTTAAAACAGAACATACCATCACTGGTAAATGCAATGTACTTGTTTTGTTCATGTCTTTGAACGACAAATTTTGCATTATCCATTAAGATCTGAATCTCTTTTCTGGTCAAATAACACTAAATGCTCATTTATTGATTTGGTGGTCAAATGACATTTACTAATACTATAAAAGTTTGACGTTTATTTTCTTGGTCAATAGTCTATGTCATTACTACTATGAACTATAATAAGAAACTGTCGAGTCATTGAAAATTCTATATAATCAACTCCAAGAGAAATGTAAAAAGCAATCTGAAAAATCCGGATGCAAACTTATAAATATCAAATGAGAAATTCGCCAAAAAATTATATTATTCTTTTGTTCATCTTTCTTTTATTTGGTTCTGGTCATGGTGCACTATCTACGGGTGCTACAGTCGTCACGATAACAAACTTGCTTGGCGGTCCACCTCTTACCGTACATTGCAAATCCAAGGATGACGATCTAGGACCTCACGTAGTGCCTTTCCACCAAAATTATCATTTTAAATTTCAACCAAATTTATGGGGATCAACATTGTTCTTTTGCGGTTTTCATTGGGGCAAGCAATTCAAATGGTTTGATATATTTGATGCTAAGAGAGATCAAGATGTATGTAACCCATGTAACTGGGAGATAAAAGTTGGTGGTCCATGCAGGCTCGGAAAATGTTTTCCTTGGAAGTAATTTACATGATTTGATGGAGATATATAGATGATCAAATTCAATAAAATCAATAAATAGAAAATTTATACATATCCTATTATGTGTCATATCTTAAATAGAAAATTAATAATTTAATGTTTTTTTAAAAATATTTTGTAGTAACGTTTGTTTCTCACCTTTTTCGTTTTGTTAAAATATGTCTTAAATATAGATGTCAACATAATACATAATAAGTAAAAAAAAATTGAATTTACTAAATTTGTAAAAAAATTGCATTAACAATCTCTTGTATCACACGGGTTCTAATCTAATACAGTCGATCAACTATGAAAGAAGGAAACAAGTGAAATTATGAGACTTACCGTCAAATACTAGGAAGTTGAGATAATGGTAGTACAAAGCCCCAACCATGAAAAGCAGATTCTATAGCAGTAAAGGGATGAATTCGTGCGTTATCAAGAGTGGTGATAAGAAATATTGTATGACTGCAATACAAGATGGAAGTATAGGTCATAAATCTCTTTTTGTAGAGATTTGAGTAATGTATTTGAATATAGAATTATCGTAGAGCAGCACAAACATTGGAAAGAACGAGTTGCTGTGAACATCAAATGTATACAGCCTATAGAGAATGCATAATTAGCAAATCATGAACATACACAAATAGAAATTATACATAGATGAAACTATGATATGAATATTGAACAACGAACCAAAATTTTTTTTTTTTTGAGGTTTTAACTCATCTTAGAGAGTAATAAATCAACCAAAAACAAGGAGGTGAAAAGATAACATTCAGTCCATAAACAAACCATTCAGCGCGTTGTTCCACTACATCACTGTTTGGAGCCTCTTCGCGAAGGTACGAGTTTGTCAAAAACCTGGTAATCCATATCTTAAATCAGAGGAATAGTGTAGATTTTATATAGGAAACGCAAACTACAGTGGAATTACAAGGAAGAAAACTATAGAGAAGGAGTCAGGTTCATGCAAAAGTGATTTCCACTAAACTGGCCACGTTTATAAGATGGGATTCAGCATTAAAGCCTTAATTTAACCCTAACGTGAACTGATCAAACATTAGAGATATAACAAAGCAGATTTCGTCAAAGGCTTGAGAAAGAGAAGAATAATTCATCAGAAGAATCGAACGCACGTGTTCGTCGACGTAGATAAATCGAAGATGAGGTATAACTCTCTCTCACGTAAATAATTTACAAAATTAAAGAGGACCCAATACTCACGTGGTGTAGAGATTTGTTCATATGGTAATTCTTTAAAATATTTTTTTGTCATGAATTTTGGTGATGAGTCTCATGAATCTTGTGTAGGAGATTATGTTGGTGATGAGGGAGACTGTGGAAGAGCTGATAAAGAAGAAAAAAAACGGTGACCGTGAGAACATAGAAGATTCATAAAGTGAGAGAGAGGGTAGTGAATATGAGGAAGATCCTGAAGGTAAGGATAAACATTCTGAGGGTGAAGAACACATTTTAGATGAAGGGCTCAGATGCACGGTTCGATGAATTATTTAATGAGCCACAACAGGAGGCGGTTTGTGTTAGAGATAATTAAGCAAATGTTCACTAGGATGAAGTTGAGAGTGAGAGTGATGATGAGAGACCAATTAGAGCTGATGAGTATCCTGATTCTCTTGTTGAAACCGATGATGAGTGGGATACTTGGATAAAGAAAGATGATAAGCGAAAAAGAAAGAAAACTAACAACCTTTATCAGTATGAACAGCCTCCTTATTTATGGGTTATGCAGACTTTTAATAGTGGAGAAGAGTTCAAGGATCAACTAATTTGTTATGTACTAAAGAAGCAATATGATGTGAAGTTGAACAGATTAGAAACTACATAGCAAGCAGTTTTGTGCACTCATAAGAAGTGCTTGTGGATTTTTTTTTCTCAGGTGAATAACCTATATATATACAAGTGGATGGTTAAAGTTTATAATGGGCAACATAATTACCTTCTAATCGGAAAAGTAAGAATGTTGAAACAGAACACCATTGCAAAGTTGTTTAGAGAGGAAGCAAGAAGAATACATAATATATGGAGTCCATATATTAAAGAGGAGTTGATGCATATGTACATTCCGTTTTGATATATAAATGCATGAAAGCAAGACGCCTAGCTTTGGATATGTTATTGGAAATTCAAAAACAACAACTTGCTAAATTGTGGGACTACAAATCTGAGTTGTTGCGATCTAACAAGGGTACAAAATCAGAAATTGGGACTGTTATGAAGGATGAAAAGCAAATATTTTATAGGTTTTATGTTTGCTTCGAACTGCTAATTATTAAACACTTGGAAAAGATGTTGTCGCCCAACAATTGGATTGGATGGTGCTTTCCTTAGGTGGACATTGAAGGGAGAGATTCTCTCAGCTATTGGTAGAGATGCTAATAATATGATTTATCCTATAGCATGAGCTGTCCGTGGGGAAAATAACAAGACATGGGAATGGTTTGTTCAGAAGTTAAAGTCTAATCTAGGATTGGGATTGGGAGATCAATTTAAAATAATATCAGATAAGCAAAAGGTATTATTTTCTATTTTTAATTGATTTGTTTTGCGTTGTTGTTGTGAAAATGATTGTGATTGTTTGAGTCTTCAGGGTTACTCAATGTAGTTGCAAAAGTTCTACCAAACGCAGAGCATATGATATGTACAAAACACATGTATGCGAATTAGAGGAAGATATACACTGATCTTGATTACAAGCCATATTTTTGGAATGTTGCCTACAATTACTCAGTTGGAGAGTACGACTTACACATGGAAGAGTTACATTTATTTGATAGTGAGGCTCATGATGCATTGGTGAGAGCAGAACAAAAGTCTTGTAGTCGAGCTTTCTTCTCAAATAATGCCAAATGACCTGATGTCTGTAACAACTTGTCCGAGAGCTTCAATAGGACAATAAAGGGAGCACGTGAGTTGCCAATGATCAAGATGCTAGAGGCTATTAGGAGACGGGCGATGAAGCACATTTCTCAATGATTTCAAAAAGAAAAAAAATGGTTTGTGTTGTTTACTCCAAAGATTGCAGAGCGAATGGAAGAAAACCAAGAAAATACTAAGAAGTGTGCTATCATTACAAGAGGTGACAACTTGTATGAAGTTGTCTTATTTGGTTGTAGTTACGAGATTTGTCTACGCCTCCGTCATTGTGTTTGTCAAAGATGGGATCTTTCTGGTATCCCGTGTAACCACGCCATATGTATGATTAATGACATTATTCGTGACTCGGATAATAAGTATATACATGTCGTCGGTTGATAATGTTACTTTCTCACATGAAAAATTTTATATGTTTGTTTTTGTTTAAAAAGTTATGATTGCCTGTCTTTGTTTATTCGGATTTGGTTGTAGTTATGTCGATAATTACTACAAGAACTCTACTTGGATAGATAATTACAAGGACCATATAAATCCAATTAATGCTGAGTTATATTGGAAAAACAAGTAAGGAGCCCATTGGAGTGCCAAGTTTTAAGAAAATTCTAGGACGTCCGAAGAAAAATAGGATTAAAGTTGCCCATTAATCGGCAACAAAACCAGGTAAAGCATCTCGTGGTGGAAGGATATCACTTGTAGCAATTGTGAGCAGACTGGCCATCACTGTTAAACTTGCAAAATTCCAAGAAAAGTGATGCAAGGTCCAAAGAGAGGTCGTGGTAGACCCAAAAAGGCACATGTGAGTGTTTTTATCTCCCTGTTTTTTCATGTTTTAATCTTATGATTTTTTTTCTACGTTAAAAATTGTAACTGTAATGATGTTTTTAGGTTTATTGAAACACTAGACCACAAAAGACGCAAGACAACTCAACTCCAATCATCTATTCTAACAGCTACTGATAATGTGAAAGTTCTAGCGTACTCGAGTGCTCCAGAACCATCAATCTCGCAACCCACTTGTGGGCATGGAGGTGGTCGTCCTCTTGGTCGAGGAAACAAAGTAGTTAGAAAGGAAACCATACCTAGAGGTTTTAAGTGTTACGCTAGCCCACTTACTAATCGGGTTTTCGATGTTCGAGGAAACAAAGATGTGGAACTCAGTGGTTCATACAAAATGCCTTCGACACATCTCTCATCTCAAAGACAACCATGAGAATAGTTTGTTTCTTCTTTTGTTGTCTTTTTGCTGCATTAATTCTTTTGTTTTTTTATATACCTATAACTCATGATTTTGTATTTTGCTGAACTTCCTTCATGTTTCTGATCCAGATTTTATATTTGTGCACACTTAGTTTATCTTAATCGGAGTTGTTACTCACCTAATTAACAACTTACTAGCTATGGTTTATTGTCAATTTGGGCGCTACAAAAATATTTAGTATTCATAGCAGAAGAATATAGCGTTTTAAGGGTTTATGCTATGCTTGACTAAAATATGATTTTAAGATAGCGTTTGTTTATTAATAAACGCTATCAATTTATTGGTCATACTAAAAAAATTCACACGCTAATTTGTCATATTCGCGCCTGCGCCTGCTATACAAAATGTCGAGCGAGACAAAAAGTTTTAAGTGTCCACGCTTGTAAAAAATAAAAAATAAAAATAATAGACCTAAAACCTAATCTCCACTCGAACTCTTACGCTCCCTTTCCCTGTCCAAACCCTAAGCTCTAATACTTCAATGGGAGAGAGACAAGACCGAGAAACAATGGGAGAGGCTGCGACCCTTACCATTTTCAAGGCGATTCACTCTTCTCCGGCGCATACCGTCGTCTATGTTTCCAGCGGTGACTCTCTCATTGCTATGTGCTTTGAGTGATCGAAAACTATATATATATTCTCAGGCTTTACGTTGGTTGATGCCGGTTCCTGGAGCTTCGAACACGCTTCTGGAAGCTGTGGTTCCTTAGTCCAGAGTATCTATGGTCCAATTACTCGGCAGGGTTTGTTCTCATAATTCAATTTATGCCAATCTTTTTTTCTAATCTTACTTCCAACAGATCTTGTTCGCGCTCTCAGGTTCCGAGCCAACACTATAGCAAAACAATGGCGAGTGAGATGGCCTTGATTTTTACTCACAAAAACCACAGCGTTTCAATAGATTATCTATCTACTTTCAGATTCCTCTCCATTTGTCTTTGTCTTTTATTGACTCCGGATACCTCTCTATACACCTTCAATTTCAACGGATTTATTGGATTTTAATTTGATAATCTAGCAATAGGACATTGAAGATGTTGCAGAGAAATGTATTCAATTGAATCTAAAAGGTCTTTGTTCATTCTCTGCTCTTATCTCCTTCCCCGGCTTGTGTTTCACATTTTCATATGAAGAAAATCTAGGTTCGATTTCTCGGCTTATCATTTGCTTCTTTCTCTAATTTGTTAGAAAGTGTTTGGATTCTACTTACCAAATCTGGATGAAGAGATCCGATTCTGCCCAGCACATTCTCGCTGGACATAAAACGTGAGTCTTCTCAACCATGCATGTTCTTTCTTACTAAAAAAAATGTTGAATTTATTTGTCTAAATATTTATTTTTGGTGTTTGTCCAGAGGGAGTTAGCCAGATCGGGTATCCACTGACATGGCCCTTTGTCATGGTGGCAGCAACCTGTTAGTTTCACAGTTGATTTACAATATAACAAGGTAAGCCATCTACACCGGCTAATTGTTTGTAAAGAATATCCATCGAGAGACCATTCCTCAACTTGACTTAGGGACAAAATAGATTCATTTGTTACACTGAATGTCTCTTTGTTTCCAGCATACATAAGAACTCTATAATTTCACTTGGCATTGTAGATACTTTTACGTGTTTCTATTTGGCATACCATCGCCGGGGATTCTGTTTTTGTTCTTAATTTAACCATGATTAGATTTTAAATAGTTAACTAACGTCATTTAAGGTGTTATTTAAAAAGTTCTCTGTTCGTACGGACGTCCGTACCGTCCGTACTGACGTTCATATGTTCGATGGGCCAAATGGACGAGTTGGACCAAGAGACTACAAGAGTAAGGCCAAGGCTTCAAGTGATGACTCAAGGTTTGGTTGGAGTAAAAGCCTTATAAGGCCCATGCGCAATTCAAAGGAAGAAGGAGGACGAGCGCGTGTGTGAGCCTCATGAAAGTGACCGTTGGAGTGGTGTGGACCACATGGAGTGGTGTGGACCACTTGGAGCGTGAGGCGAGTGAGGACCACGAGCATAGGCGGCGCTCCTTCTCTTTGTTCCCCTTATTTTTAGGTCATTCACTTGTTGCACATATATAACCTTAGCCTCCCTTTTGTCATCTCTTAACAATTTTTCAATGAAATCGATTTCTCTATTCTCACCATTCTTCTCCTCTTCTCACCTTAATCCGCAAACATTCTAACATGGTATCAGAGCTTTAGGGCTTATTCTCTCATTCTCTTTGATATTCTCTCGTTCGTTCTCTCATTCTCCCATTCACTCGGTTCACCACTCGTTCGTTGTTCTTGTTCGGAGGTCGTGGTTCTTGTTCATTGTTTGTGTTTAGTGTTCTTGTTTGGTGTACTCTCCGGCGAGCTCACATATCTGTTCTCGGATTCTCAAGGTTCATTCATCACCCATCCGGTCATTCCATCTTAGTGCTCTCGCATCCTTCTGTTCCATCCACTCTCTCCGCCGTTCATCCGCTATAGCACCTTCACTCATTCTGTCCGCGACCTCACCATGGATTCTACTAAGTCGTTAGTCATCCCGGTTACATTGAAAGGGGAGAATTACCTTCTCTGGTCCAGAACTACTAGGACGACTCTTTGTGGTAGGGGACTTTGGGCTCATGTCGAAGAGGAGTTCAAGCCAAAGGAGGTTACCGACTTTGAAGACAAGAAAACTGATGAGAACAAGGCCGAAGAGGCCAAATGGTTCCAAGAAGATCAGACTGTTCTTGCCATGATCCAAGGATCACTTGAAGCTTCAATCCTTGAAGCATATTCTTATTGTGAGACGGCAAAGGAGCTTTGGGGAACTCTCAAGCATGTCTATGGGAATGTCTCCAACCTTAGCCGAGTTTTTGAGGTCAAGCGTGCCATCAACAATCTCAGCCAAGAAGATCTCAAGTTCCCCAAGCACATAGGGAGGTTTAGGTCTCTATGGGCTGCACTAGAGATGTTGAGACCGAGCACCATTGATCCGATCATTCTCAATGAGCGACGTGAACAAGATAAGGTCTTTGGCCTTCTCTTGACTTTACATCCGGCGTTCAATGACCTCATCAAGCACATCCTAAGAGCCGACAAGCTCCCAAGCCTTGATGAAGTATGTTCTCAAGTTCAAAGGGAACAAGGTTCACTCGGCCTCTTTAGTGGAAAGGGAGAACTCATGATGGCCAACAAATGTGTGTATCGAAATGAAGATAGGAAGATTTGGGTGTGTGACTATTGCAAGAAGAAGGGGCACATCAAAGATAAGTGCTGGATTCTTCATCCCCATCTCAAGTCATCAAAGTTCAAGGATCATAAGGCAAACCTCTCCACGGATTCTTCAAATGCGATTGGGATAAGTGGGTCTTCCAAGCAAGAGCAAGCTATGGTAGCTTCTTCACAAGGAGACATTGTCATGAAGAAATCAGACCTGGAAGCCATTCTACAATCCCTTGCATCCTTGAAGGAGTCCGGTACCACTTTTTATACTCATAGACCTAAGGATTCTCTTGTGGTAGACTCGGGTGCTTCTCACCACATGATAAGTAACTCTAGTCTTCTTAGCAACATAGAACCTGCCTTAGGACGTGCGACTATAGCTAATGGAGATCAAGTACCGGTTAAAGGAGTAGGGAACCTTAGGTTGTTTGATAGAGAATCTAAGGCCTTTTACATGCCAAGTTTTACTTCAAATTTGCTATCCGTTAGGAGAACTACCAAGGATCTTTATTGCCATGCTATTTTTAGTCCTAATGAAGTTTGTTTTCAGGATATTGAAACCGGGTAACTACTCGGACAAGGAGGAACAAGAGATGATCTCTATGTTCTTGAAGATCTCTCAAGCTCTCCTAACTCTCTATCTACTCCTGTTTTCCATTCAAATAAAGCTGTTGCTCTTAATACAATGTGGCTTGCTAGATTAGGCCATCCTCATTCTCGTGCTCTTGGTTTGATGTTCCCTAGTATAACTTTTGATAACTCTAGTTGTGAGGCTTGTATACTTGGTAAACATTGCAAAACAGTCTTTCCTAAGTCGTCTACTATATATGAGAAGTGTTTTGATTTGGTTCATTCTGATGTTTGGACTTTTTCGTGTGCATCTAGGGACAATAACAAATATTTTGTGACATTCATAGATGAAAAATCAAAGTATATTTGGATTACTCTCTTATCATCTAAGGATCGAGTATATGATGCATTCCTGAACTTCCAAAACTATGTAACTAACCAATTCAAAGCTACTATTAAAGTACTTAGGTCAGATAATGGAGGAAAGTATACAAGTCATATATTCAAAGAGCACCTAGCCAATCATGGGATAATGCATCAAACAAGCTGTCCATATAATCCACAACATAATGGTGTAGCTGAGAGGAAGAATAGACATCTAATGGAGGTGGCACGGTCGATGATGTTTCACATGAATTTGCCTAAGTGATTCTGGGGAGATGCAGTGATGGCAGCATGCTACCTAATCAACCGCATCCCAACCCGAGTTTTAAAAGACCTTTCTCCTTTTGAAGTACTAAATGACATTAAACCGTCTCTCACCCACTTACGTTTATTTGGTTGTGTGTGCTTTGTATTACTTCCAGGTGAACAGAGAAGCAAGCTAGACCCTAAGAGCGTCAAGTGCATGTTTCTTGGATATTTACCTACCCAAAAGGGCTACAAATGTTATGATCCAGTAAACAACCGTACATATGTGTCCCGAGATGTCAAGTTTATTGAAGAAATAGGCTATCATGACAAGAAAGATTGGGATGGTCTCAAAGATATGTCTCAATCCCCATCAGACAGAGTGGCTAGTCTCAAGTTTCTGTTAGAGCATCTCGGGTGTCAGATACCATGCGAACAAGGGGGAGAAAAGGGAAGAGAGAATTCAACTAGGTCTAATGAAAATCATGATGAGCCAAGTAGGAGTGAAGAAGGATTGGAGAGTGGGCAAACTCAACCGGTTAAATCGAATTCGGATAAGGAGATACAAGAACAAGACCATACCCACGAGTTGGATCATAATGATCAAGGAATGGAAGAGGATGGTCAAGTCTTTGAAAGTGGAGATCAACCTCAACCAAGCACAAGTCAACCATTAAGGAGGAGTACTCGGATTCGACATGATCCGTCCAATTGGATCAATACTCGAGTGTATTACAACAATCAAGCCGTAGCTCATCCGATTCAAGCAACTTGTTCTCTTGCCCTTTTGCCATCTGATCATCAAGCATTCATAGGAAAGGTTGAGCAACATGAGATTCCTAAAACGTATGAGGAAGCCAAGGACAAAGAGGTATGGGTGAATGTAGTTGATGATGAGTTGGGAGCTATGAAACGGAATAACACTTGGGAAGAAGCTGATCTCCGAGTGGGAAAGAAGCCGGTCAGTTTTAAATGAGTCTTTACCATCAAGTACTTGAGCAATGGAGATATTGAGAGATACAAGGCCAGGTTGGTGGCTAGAGGATTTACTCAAACCTATGGGGAAGACTATACTGACACGTTTGCACCAGTAGTCAAGCTCCACACAGTTCGCGTTGTTCTATCTTTAGCAACCAACCTCACATGGGAACTGTGGCAGATGGATGTCAAGAATGCTTTCTTACAAGGGGAGCTGGAAGAAGAGGTTTATATGACTCCACCTCCTGGACTTGAGGACACGGTGACCCCAGGCAAAGTATTGAGACTTAAGAAAACTATCTATGGCCTAAAGCAATCCCCAAGAGCATGGTACCAAAAGCTGAGCTCAGTTCTTAAGGACAAAGGATTCAAGAAATCTGAGGCTGATCATACATTGTTTACCTTACAAGGACCAAAAGGTATAGTGGTTGTCCTCATCTATGTTGATGATTTGATCATCTCCGGGGACAATACGGAAGGTATCTCTTGGACTAAGTCTTTCCTTAAGTCTACTTTTGATATCAAAGATCTAGGTATCCTAAAGTATTTCCTAGGGATCGAAGTGTGTCGTTCTCCGGAAGGCCTCTTCCTTTCACAAAGAAAATACACTCTTGATTTGTTGACTGAGACAGGAAAACTTGGAGCAAAACCGGCTAAGACTCCACTTGAAGATGGCTACAAGGTCAATCGAAAGGGGGAGAAGGAAGATGAGCTATATACGGATGCAGAACAATACCGACGCCTCGTGGGTAAGCTTATCTATCTCACAATTACAAGACCTGACATTTCCTTTGCAGTGAATCAGGTGAGCCAGCATATGCAAAATCCCACAGTATATCATTGGAGCATGGTGGAAAGAATCTTGAGGTATCTTAAAGCCAGCCCGGGACAAGGCATATGGATGGGGAAGAATGAGAGCACCGAGATTGTTGAGTATTGTGATGCTGATTGGGGAGGTGATCGAACAGGTAGGAGATCAACAACTGGTTACTGTACATTCGTGGGAGGCAACCTAGTGACTTGGAAGACAAAGAAACAAAAGGTTGTGTCATGTTCAAGTGCAGAAGCAGAGTATAGAGCTATGAGGAATATCACCAATGAGTTGACATGGCTCAAAGCACTTCTTGAAGATCTAGGCATCAAGATAACTAGGCCTATCACTCTACACTGTGACAACCAAGCGGCGATCCACATAGCTACCAACTCTGTTTTCCATGAGAGAACGAAGCACATCGAGATCGATTGCCACAAGGTTCGAGAGAAGATTGAGGAAGGGGTGATTCTTCCCTGCTACACGAAGAGTGAAGACCAATTGGCAGATATCTTAACCAAGACAGCAAGTCTCAAGGTTTGTGATCACATCAACAACAAATTTGGGCTTGTTGACCTTACTAGACCTTGATCAAGTTCCCTCGTCCGCAATCATCATACTCTTTTTCCCTTAGTTTGGTTTTATCCCACTGAGTTTTCCGACTAAGGTTTTTAATGAGGTAATTATTTTAGGCATTCCAAGCTTAGTCTTCAATATCATTTGCGGCTAAGCTTGAGGGGGAGTATTGATCAAGATGAATAAAGAGTTCTCTGTCCGTACGGACGTTCATATGTTTGATGGGCCAAATGGACGAGTTGGACCAAGAGACTACAAGAGTAAGGCCAAGGCTTCAAGTGATGACTCAAGGTTTGGTTGGAGTAAAAGCCTTATAAGGCCCATGCACAATTCAAAGGAAGAAGGAGGACGAGCGCGTGTGTGAGCCTCATGAAAGTGACCGTTGGAGTGGTGTGGACCACATGGAGTGGTGTGGACCACTTGGAGCGTGAGGCGAGTGAGGACCACGAGCATAGGCGGCGCTCCTTCTCTTTGTTCCCCTTATTTTTAGGTCATTCACTTGTTGCACATATATAACCTTAGCCTCCCTTTTGTAATCTCTTAACAATTTTTCAATGAAATCGATTTCTCTATTCTCACCATTCTTCTCCATTCTTCTCCTCTTCTCACCTTAATCCGCAAACATTCTAACATTATTAACGGTTTTTAAGGCAGCAATGTAAACTGATGTGTTTGGGTATTAATATAGGTATATAATTTAGTTTGTGTATTTTTGTGGGTATTCTAAAAGTTTGTGTATTTTATTGTTGAAATAGGGAAATTTTTTGTGTATTATTGTGGAATTAGGGAAACTTTTATGGACCCAACGTAAGTATTTGGCCCCAAACCAGAAAATCTGACCCAAATCTAATTTATTTCGGATCCATATAAAACCCTAAAAAATTAACCTGATTCTGTAAAAAGCTAATGTGAAAAAAGAAAAAAGAAAAACTCAACCATCTAAATTCTTCTTTCTCTCCTCCAGCGACCGACTGCTCCAGTCAAACTTCTTCAGCGTTGAAATTCTCTCAGTCAAACTTCGTTGTCTCCATCCTTTGTTCAGCTTCTTTCCCTAAAGGTTAGTTTGTGTGTAAATGCATTTGAGTCTCATAAATCTCGAGTTTGAGTATCTTGTCTTCCTATGAATGCATATGAGTCTCATAAATGTCGAATTGGAGTATCTATCTTCCTGTAAATACATTTGACTCTAATAATTGTCGAAATTTGGTAGGGGAGTTTATTGTTTTCAGGAAATGCCTTGTCTAAAAGATGGTGGTGTAGTTTACGAGTCAACAGAAGTAGTGAATGAATGCAGGAGTTGTCAATGAATGGTCGAAGAGAGAAACTCAATTGAAAAGGATGATGATAAGGAAGAGGTAAACGTTGGTGAAAAGGATGATGAAAAAGAAGAACAAAATTGTGGTGTAGATGAAGAAGATGTGGGGATAGAAGATGATGATGGTGGTAGAAGTCCATCACACAGAACATTTGACACTGAGGTATATACTCCCCATTAAATTGAGAATGATGGAGTGGTCCAACAAGTACAAGTAACGATAATTTGTTTATCAATTGGGTGTAACTGGGACAAGTAAGAATGTTACGAATATGTGTTTGAATTTGCAGTAAACCGAAGAGAATGATGCAACTTCTGGTAATGATGGAGAATAGAACATGAATAATAAAGGAAAGGCAACTGAAGAAGAAACCATTTATGTGGGGTAGAAGATGATGTTCCAGATGATGGTTCCAGCACCAATGTTGTCTGACATTGAGGTATACAGTCCCCATTAGATGTATTGAGAATGATTTTTATGGTCCAAAGAGCACTTAAATTTTATTATGTGCTTGGTACAATTGTTGATAACGGGAACAACTCAGTATGTATGTTAATAATTTGTGAGTTAATTTGCACGAAATAGATGATGATGATGATAATGATTCCAAACCAATGAAGCCAAAGAAGCTGTTCTTTGGTCCAAGCTCGTACACCAAGGCATGGAAGCTAAGAACTAGGTGTAAAGTGAAGTAGATAGTGGAATGCATAGAACAGTTTTTTGTAGAACTGAAATGGTTCCATAACCATTCTCAATTTAAGCATATATTCCACATGCCTAAGGAGCCAAACCACATTACTCAAGACATGTGGATGCTTATGCTTCACACAGCTTGTACAAAGATGGAAATAGAGTGATGGTTTGTGGTCATTCGACTCCCTTTAAGGTATTACATGAGAGAGCATGCACTCTTAGCTGGATTTGACTACCATGATTACCCCATTAACTATAAAGACACTTTGGGGGATTTGTAGTTTGTAAAAAAAAATGTTTGGAAGGGATAAGGGAATATAAATCATAGATATTGAAGAGAAGCTGGAGAGAAAGAGGTTTTTAGATAGAAAAAAAGTTGCTTATCTTGTATTTCTTATGCATTGTAATAAAGGCAAAGTCTAAGGCTGGTGGAAACATGATGAATACTTTCATAAAGTTGTTGATGATATTCATGCTTGTGAGCAATTTTTTTGGGGGTGTTACACATTAGATGACTGCATGAAAGAGATCCGGGGCCTGATGAAGAAAATGAAAGGTACTATGAAACCCAAAAGGCAGACTTGCTTCTCTGGATTCATTGTTCCATTGGAGATAAGTTTTATTTAAATATTTTACGATTTATAATAGCAAAGTTATATTTTATGGACTGAAACACTGAGTTATTGTTCTCATATGCGTAGATTATGGTATTTGAGTGTATCCCACAATTTGGTAGCAAATCAAAGAAGTTGTTTCACCGAGAAAGATTGTCCAAGGATGTGCAAACACAAGTTCTCTGAAATTTTATGAAATAGTTTGTTAATTTTCTTGTCAATATTTGTTTGTGTTTGCATTTTGAATATAATTATAAAAAAATTTGTTATTGAAAAGATATTAGTAGCATCTTGGCAACATACTTCGATGAGAAAGCTCTTTTGGCATGAATCATAGACAATGATATTGATGATGGGATAGGTGGCATTGATCATGTTGTTGACAGTTGGAGAAAGCGTCTAACCGTACAGATGAAGAAGATCTGGTGGAAAGATCTGTATGAATTGGATGTGGGTTCTCAAAGTGGTGTAAATAAGAATGTTGATGAAGTTTTGAGAATGTTGGTGTATCTTTTCTCTCTCTAAAAGAAGCGATGGACAACAGGTCTAAGGAAATGATGGAGAAGTTTGGTGAAATAGATAAGAGATCGAAAGATCTTGAATTTGTTGTGTCATCGCTGCTAGACCGAGAGGAGGAGAATGGTCGGCATCCGGAAACAGCTAGTGATTTTGTAATTAATTTTGGTGAACCATTATGGAGTTATTTGTTTTTATGTCCATCTGATTACTGGTTTGTTTTTTAATTTTGATGAAGATGGTGAGAAAGAGAAACAAGAGAAGGAGAAAGAGAAAAAATATAAGGAGAAAGAGAAACAAGATAAGTAGAAGGATAATGTAGAGAAGGAGAGAGAGAATGAGACGTGTTAACCCCTATTTTTACTGAGTTTATTAGGTCTTTGTATAACTATTCTTGCGTCATTTAACCAAAAACAAGATAGTTTTGAGTATTTTTGGTATTTGATTGGGAAATGGACTTGAAGACAAAGAAAAATGATTTAGAGCTAAAAAGGACTTCTAGAAGATCAATTAGGATTCCAGAGGAACAAACAGACTTCAAGAAAATCAGATGGGCCTCAAATGGATCAGAAAAGAGAAGCACTCTTAGCCGCAGACCGATCGGTCATGGCCAACACCGATGGGTTTTAGTGGACTTCAGAACCGATTAGTTGCATACTTGCACCGATCGGTTGGCGTAGTTTTGTTAAGTTTCTATTTTTTCGCTTTTGGAAGTTTTACATTTTTCATGTACTACATTTCGAGTATTTGCCTCCTCTTTATTCCCTAGGGCTATATAAAAGGTGCTCGACCCTCAGTTGTAACACACCAAGCATTGAGCAATAAACTCCATGTAAATACTCTTCTCATAGTCTTTATCTATATAATATTTCTTCTAGAGTTTGGTCTTTAGTTTTAGTAGTAGATCTAGCAATATGTCTTTGAGTTCTTCATATTCGTGTTGCTCAATCTCTACCATGCTAGATATAATTCTTTGTTAGGTTTTAGGGTTTCTATTAGGATGTTTTAAATATGTTTCTATGCATATTCATGTTGAGATTGATGTCTTGATTCTTCTCCTTGGTTGTTATTAATGCTTGTTCTAGATGACATTCTGAACATGTCTTTAGACATTCCTCGATAACGACAGTTGCAATGGAATGTTGATTATAGACTAGGTGAGAAAAGGGTCTGAAGGCAATGACAGTTGCTAGGAACCTTTGTGAAAAAAATTGATCCAGTCCTAAATGCTTGCTTTGAATACTTATAATAGACGATAATTTTTGTTAGGATTGTTAAAGATTCATAGCTATCACTGGACAATAGGATAGCTTATATACGTGACTGAGTTCGAGAATGCTTTTAAGTGCTTTCTCATATGTATACATGCTGCTTGTTTAGGATTTCTTTCAGATTCTCTATGCCTAATTTATCTATCCCTATTCATATTATCATTTAGGTTGTTAGAAAATACAAAATCATATTTATTTTCCCTATCCAAGTTCTGATTGTCATAACCCATAGGGTAATCTTTTTGGTCCTTGTGGATTCAATCCCTAAGTACTACAGTGATGTACTGTACACTTGCGGTATTTATTTGGGGTAAATTTTATATCACAACAAGTTTTTGGCCTGTTGTTGGGGACTAAACACGAATGCCTTTGGAATCATAATTAGAATTTTGTCTAGGGATTTATTTTTTGTGCGTATGTATATAACTTTGCTTTTCTATACTTACTTCTACCTTGTTTTGGAAGGTTATTTCAAAGAAAGAGCCAAGTGTCAGACCATTTACAAGAATGAACTATTAGTGTAAACAGAGTCAGAGAATTGGAAGAATAGTCCCTGCAGCCGAAGGGTATGGCACTGTTCAAAGAGTCAGATCCGACGGGAATGTTGGTGAGAACACCCGCCAACCGGTCAGTGCTGGCGCAAGACCGATCTGTTCAAGAGTGGCTGCTCAACCAGTCGGTTTACGTCATACACGGATCAGTTATTCACCCTTTAGTGAACCGTTCTCCAACTGACCGATCGGTCGACGATTGTTTGCTGGGCCTACAAGGGAAATTTTTGGAGGTTTCCACACTCCTAATCAGTTCCATATGGAACCTCCCTTCGTCCACTTTTACCTCGAGCACAAGACTTTGTCATCGGACCTTCATCGATTAAGGCAACTAACAGAGAAGCAGAGATGGAGGCATGTACGGTGGCACCGAAGGTGGTTATGATTAAAAGCCCAAAAAGAAAGAGCTCATGATTCCACTATATGATGTTGGTGGAGTTGTGATTAAAGGCTTGCCAATAGAATTGGGATTTGATGATGTTTAGAAGCAACACTATTTCCTGAGGCTTTTTGCGCTTAGTGATGAAACCTCTGCAGAGATAAAGATGATGATATCTAAAGTAAGGATGCTAGAGACACCTCACATGGTTTTGAGGAAGATGGAATCACTTGGAAAGTTTCCTATTCCCGTGACCATAGATTACATCCTTTTCCAGGGCTCTTTGTGTTATATCGGCTCTTCTTGCAACACCATGCTGGAATCAAGCATGCAACTTCTTGGGTACACTTATCCACCTCTGTCATGCATGAGGATACACCTAGCCGATGATTCAATTCGCCACCCTTTTGGAGAATTCCGAGATGTGGTCATAGAGGTTGGAGGATGTGATGTATTGGTCGACTTTCAGATACGTTAAACATATGGCGATATATAATCACATTTTACTTTTGCGAGAGATTTTATGGCCACTGTTGGGGCCATGATAGACTGTACAAGGAAGAAGATGTGTCTGAACTATGTTTACAAAGATGTGTCATATCAGATTGATAAGCCCGGTACTTCCGAGGAACCAGTCAAACGAAGCCTGTTACTCAGACATCTTATACACCTAGAGACGAAGGATGTGACGAATCAGATCTGCAGTGAGCGCTACAAAGTCAAGCTCGAGACTCAAAACAAGCGCTGAATGGAAGGCAACCCATTAGTTTTTACTCTTTCCTTTGCACTTGTCATTTTTAATTTCATCTGAATTATTAGCAATTTATATTTTTAGTTTGAACAAAGTTTGGAATATTCAGAATCTTTTAAGTTTGAAAATCAAATTTTAAGCATTAGAAACAAGTGCAAAAATAGCAGAGGATGCGATTCAAAGAGACGCCAACCGATCGGTTATACACCTTAACTGATCAGTGTTGAAGCATCTGCCAACCGATCAATTACACACCATCACTGATCAGTCATCTCTCCTTCTTCTTCTTCCCCGAAAATCAACCTTCATTTTCACAAAACCTCCATTTTCAAAACCTCAAAAACTCTCTCAAAATTTCCGAAATCCCTAACCTTCTCATTTTCAAACCGATTTCAACGATTTTTGGGTGCTTTTCACTCAATTTTTCAATCTCTATTCACTTATCCTAGTCTCATTCCTTATATGTTGAGGTAAGCTGCTCGATTTTCATGTTTAAAATCCGATTTTCGCTTGAACATTTGTGGAATCTTGGGCTTTGGATTTCTTGCATGTTTTGCTTGATTATTAAGTGAAAAATGTTGCTTAGAAGACTAGGAAATAGAATAGGTGGTTAGAATTGAGATAATTTTGTATTGAGAGATAATTTTTATTTTTTGAAAATGGTGTGTGGTGGATTTTGGGTTTTTGTTCTTGAATTGTGCTTAGGATGATTAGTTTTTAATTATCGATGATTTTAGGAGAAGAATTGGTTAAAATTTGGATTTTTGTTGCAAATAATCTCCCGAAAATTCTAAATTTTTCACATTTATATTTCCTTAAAATTCAATTGGTTAGTTTTAGAAGTTCATATGATGCAATTATTATTTTAGGCAATTTAAAAAAAAACATTTCGGAAGGTTTTCTATTTCAGAATTTTGTCCTTTAAATCCAAACACAAGATTTATACTTTACACTAATTTTTCAGGTTTGGCTCCTTAGACTAGGGGAAAGGGTTCTAGACAGGCTAGGGCATCACATCCTATAAGCATGGCGGTTCATCGACGAGAGATGACCGATTCTGATATAGCCGCCAAAGAGATGATGGAGAGCTGCAAACTCCATCCTACAAGGTTTCTGTAGGAAGAGATCCTTGCAGAGCTGGGCCTCAAGGAGGAGGTCCACCGGATTCTTGACCTGATTGGATTTGGTACATTTCCTACCAAGTTATAGGACCTGTACGAGGCACCCGCCAGAGACTCCCTCACTTCTGTAGAGGTGCACTACCCTACAACACTCGAGGATCCAGCCAGAGGAAGGATCTGCATCTTCATTGCTAGCCAGCACTACAAGCTATCCATCCATCATCTTTGCCACATCTTTGGTTTCCCGCGGCGAAGGGAAACACTTGCTCTGCTGGTGTACGATCCTAACGAGTTTTGGGCCATCATTGGTTCAGGAACATATGTTTACTCCGCCTGGAAGAAGGCTCGGACCAGGAGCCCCGTGCTGCTCTTGGTTACGAAGTTCATCAGGAACACCATCTATACCAGACATGTGATCGGGTCTCTCAACATTGTTGAGTTTTGGATGCTACGAGAGGGAGTTCGCGAATACATCAAGGATCCTGATCACGATTGCTATGGCGTGACACATGATGTTGCTTTTGGAGCCCTTTTAGTCGCTGGGCTTGCTGGAGCGAGGAATTTCACCAGGAAGAGGGCCGATATCTACTTTGGTAGCTTTGTCATGCCCATTCTCGAGGCCATCATGATTCTGATCCCTCAACATACACTCAACATCACTTTTGTCGCTTAGGTAGACTTCATGCCTCCTACTGTTGTTCTCTGTGAGTGTCATACATGACACACTCGAACCACACATCACTGTTAGGCCCGCACAACTATTCAAGCACCACATCACCCATCCACTTTGTCCCAGGGACCATTTCTTGACTTTTGGTTCTTCTCCTTTGATTCCAGCCTTAGATATCTGCAAAGAAAAAGGTTTCGTACTCGGATTTGAAAGCTCTGGTGCATGGTTAGTTGAACTCGCGTGAGTTTGTTTTAAATCAATCAAAAAGCACTTCTTATTTTCCTTAGAAGAGTTAGGAGTTATACTTACAGCCTGTTTACCTTTGTGCTTGAGGAGAAGTTGATCTTGATAAATTTCGTGTGGTGACATTGGTATCAAGGTGATCTTCTTTCCGTCGTAGTTAAACGAATAGCGATTGTTGAAACCGTGATGAAGAACTCTTCGATCAAATTGCCACGGTCTTCCTAAAAGAATATGACTTTTAGGTTTACGCTTCATTTTCAAAACCCCTTATCCTATGTATTTAACTTTTCTAGGATTTTTTTTCTTTGAAAATTTTCACCCACCATCTCACATTCTATTTTACATCGGGACGGTGTAATTCAAGTCTGAGGGAGGGTACAAATGTACCATTTATTTTATATATCTGGCAAAAATTTTAATATTTTTAATCGAGTCGTTTTCAGAAATTTAAGGGGACTTTGAGCTTTTACAGAAACTTGCTTTGGGAAGACTTTCCAACGACTTACTCAGGATAATGTCAGAAGCAAAGCATAAGTTTGGAACGACCATGAGATAACACAATATCTAGGAAAGTCCCTAGTGATACGATCCTCCCAAGGAACTCACTCTACGGTTTGGGTATGGTTTTGGATAGGCTTTGCAAGCAACGGATTGCTTCAAAGGTTGTGGATCGAACGGTCTCACAAGGGTTGCGGAAGGCCCTTGATATTCCTCAATCGATTCTCAAGGATATTACTCACCAAAAGAATCGAAAGTTTTGTTGAATATTACTCATCAACAAGATCTAGAGATTCAGAAAAGGTTTTTGATTAAAAGTCTAGATACTTGATCATAAGATCATACATGAGTTTATAAAGAGAGAAATGTGTAAAACAAGGCAGTTTCGAAAATAACAACTTAGACTAGGAATTAAAACAAGTTTGAATGTCTCTTAGGCTTCTTTTACTTTGAAAATGACCCCTTGAAGTGCCTTGGTCGAAATTTCTTGTGTTGGGCTTCATGGGCTGGATGGTTGATCAACAAATGGACAATGGGGAAGTGTTGCATAAGCCTCATTAAAAACCTATCCATGAAAAACCCATTGGGATAAAAACATGGACAGGGAAAAAGAGTACCCATACAACACTTAATCCATTTGTTGATACTCTTGGATTGTGTCACGCCAATGCCTTCTTTGATCCTTTGAAACTTAGCTCTCTTGGTTGCCAAAAATCCTCCATTGGCTTCATGTTTCTTGTCAGGTTCAAGCTCTCCTTCCTTGTTGTTGCTCAGGATCATATCATCCTTCCCCAGTTGAAAAGGATTTGACCTCAAATCCGAAAAATCTGCAAGGAAAAAGACTAAGTTAGGATCATTGAAGTTTAAAATCAGAATGTACTTACCTTGTGAGCTGGGCTTGAAGATGTTGGAGTTGGTCTGTGCTGATATTGGGAGTGGTGCAAGTTCTCTAGAGTTCACAAAGGCAGAACGACCATAGCTATCATCTTCTACCATTTCTTCGTGGACGTTTTGGTTTTTCTCGGATCCGGTTTGCAAGTTATGAGCCAACTTAAAATCTGTGTGTTCAAACAACAAAACACCACGTTTGTTAGTCTTAAAATATGTATTTTGTCTAGAGAACTTACCTGACCTATCAGTGATTTGATCATTTGGTCGTGTCTTTTGTTCAGCATGCTTCTTCTCGGCGGTAGGTGTAGTTGTCAAAGGCAGTTGAGACTTGTGGTGTGCTAACTGATTTTTGTCTTGATCAATCTCTTCTAAAGGTCCATTTGGTCGGTGAAAATGATTAGACCTGGAGATAAACTGTTGGTCCAACTCCTCTCTCAATCGAACCAAGTAGTTCACATGCTTATAAGAGGATTGATCAATTTGTTGAGAAATCGATTGGTTAAATTCTTTCTTGCCGGACCAGAAGTTGTGAATCGATCTAGCTTTGGCTGAGGTTACTTTTGGTTCTTCTCCTTTGATTCCAGCCTTAGATATCTGCAAAGAAAAAGGTTTCGTACTCGGATTTGAAAGCTCCGGTGCATGGTTAGTTGAACTCGCGGGAGTTTGTTTTAAATCAATCAAAAAGCACTTCTTATTTTCCTTAGAAGAGTTAGGAGTTATACTTACAGCCTGTTTACCTTTGTGCTTGAGGAGAAGTTGATCTTGATAAATTTCGTGTGGTGACATTGGTATCAAGGTGATCTTCTTTCCGTCGTAGTTAAACGAATAGCGATTGTTGAAACCGTCATGAAGAACTCTTCGATCAAATTGCCACGGTCTTCCTAAAAGAATATGACTTGCTTCCATAGGTAGAACGTCACACAACACTTCGTCTTGATACTTACCAATGGTTATAGGAACCGAAACTTGGCTTTTCACCTTCATCTCCTCATTGTTTAGCCATTGAAGACTATAAGGCTTCGGATGCTCCTTCACGGTCATATCAAGCTTCTTGACCATTGTTTCACTTGCCACGTTGGTGCAACTTCCTCCGTCTATGATAAGACTACACACCTTTCCTTGGACTTGGCATCGAGAGTGAAACAAGTTCTTCCTTTGCTCATGCTCGTCGGTTTTGATATTCATGTTCAAAGCTCTTTGAATTACTAGGAGCTCTCCTATCTCAGCAACTTCCTCATGCTCCTCGGATTCGTCATAGATGGCTTCTTCCCTCTCTTGAATATCTCCATTGTCCATTAAAACCATAATCCTTTGGTTCGGACATTCCTTCGCATAGTGTCCTTTGCCTTGACACTTGAAACATCTCACATCACGAGCCGTAGACGCTGAAGCTTCGTTTTTACCTTTGTAACTTTGAATAGGTGCGAACTGTTTAGGCTCGGTCGTGGGCTTGAAAATCTGCTTCTCATCACCTTGGTAGCTCGGTTTAGGAACTGATCCAGCACCGTGAGAAGGCCGAGAAGAGACACTTCTTCTTTTAATCTGTTTTTCCACCATAATCGCCTTATGTAACATCTCCTCTATGGTGGCATATGATTGCATCTCCATACGGTCTTGTAGCTCGCGGTTCATACCAGCTAGAAACCTTGCCATGGTGGCGTCACTTGTCTCGTCTACGTTTCCCTTCAGCATTAGTTTTTCCATTTCTTGGAAGTAGTCTTCCACTCCTCTATTCCCTTGAGATAGTCCTCTCAAACGTTGGTGAAGCTCTCGGTTGTAGTGAGATGGAACAAATCGTCTTCGCATTAGGTAGATCATTTCTTCCCACGTCTCAACGGGATTCTCTCGGTTGCGCCTCCGATTTGTCACAAGCTGATCCCACCAATCAATGGCATAGTCACAAAATTCAGTAGCAGCCAATCTCATTTTCTTTTGTGTGGAGAAGTTTTGGCAATCGAATACCAATTCTACTTTCTTTTCCCATTCGAGGAAGGCGTCCGGGTCATTCTTTCCGTAGAACGGCGGAATTCGTAGCTTCAATCCTCCTAAGTCATTATCATTTATTCTCCTGGCCGGTGGGTGTCTCGGTTGATTTTCTCCGGATGAGCTCCCACGGTCGTAAAACGGATTGTCGTTTGCATTGTATAGCCTTGGCCGATTCCTTTGATTTCTTGCCGGTGCGTGGTAACTTCTTCGACCAACGCTCTGATCAGACCTAATCCCATCGACCGTATTGATTTCTTGTTGTCTCTCTTGTCTTCTAGGTGTGCGTACTTCAAGAGCAGTCATACGGTCACGCATCTCATGTAGAAGTTGAGTGATGTCGTCGACTTTTTGGTTCATAGTGGACTCACGTTCACGTCTAGGCCGGGAATTCTCAGCTTCACTCTCTTCGTCTGACATATTGTACCTCACAAAAGATCAAACAACTAGTGAGAGTATGCAAGATTGAAGGATAAATCAAGAATAATCAACTAGAACCCGAAATGACTGTTTAACTTGATCGAACAGGATAAAATATCAAATCACGTTCAAAAATTCTGAAATCAATTTTAACAAATACTAGACTCGTCCTAGTTTCCAAAACAGTTGATTTCACAATTTTATCTATCACCAATTAATTATGAAAATTCGAGCAAGTGAACAGACAGATTCGATTTTTCTAGACCCTTGAAATACCGGTTTGAAAATTAAAGAAACTAGCAACCTAAAACACTTTTGGAAACGATTTTGCTTGGATTCCCTAGTTCTAACAGATCTTAAGAACAGGTTTGATTCAGGTTATATGCTCAAAATATTCAAATAACTCGTGAAGAACTCAGCAAGATAAACAGACACATAAAAGAAAGAAATGAAATAAGAACAAGTGAAAGATGGAACGATATTACCCAGATTATGGAGTGGTGCTCTGATACCTCCTGATACGATCCTCCCAAGGAACTCACTCTACGGTTTGGGTATGGTTTTGGATAGGCTTTGCAAGCAACGGATTGCTTCAAAGGTTGTGGATCGAACGGTCTCACAAGGGTTGCGGAAGGCCCTTGATATTCCTCAATCGATTCTCAAGGATATTACTCACCAAAAGAATCGAAAGTTTTGTTGAATATTACTCATCAACAAGATCTAGAGATTCAGAAAAGGTTTTTGATTAAAAGTCTAGATACTTGATCATAAGATCATACATGAGTTTATAAAGAGAGAAATGTGTAAAACAAGGCAGTCTCGAAAATAACAACTTAGACTAGGAATTAAAACAAGTTTGAATGTCTCTTAGGCTTCTTTTACTTTGAAAATGACCCCTTGAAGTGCCTTGGTCGAAATTTCTTGTGTTGGGCTTCATGGGCTGGATGGTTGATCAACAAATGGACAATGGGGAAGTGTTGCATAAGCCTCATTAAAAACCTATCCATGAAAAACCCATTGGGATAAAAACATGGACAGGGAAAAAGAGTACCCATACAACACTTAATCCATTTGTTGATACTCTTGGATTGTGTCACGCCAATGCCTTCCTTGATCCTTTGAAACTTAGCTCTCTTGGTTGCCAAAAATCCTCCATTGGTTTCATGTTTCTTGTCAGGTTCAAGCTCTCCTTCCTTGTTGTTGCTCAGGATCATATCACCTAGCTCTTTGAACTTGAATGATTTGAATTAACTCTAATCTAGTGGAAAATTGAACATGCATTTAGTATATCTCACTTAGGAGCTTGGTAATCATGCTATAGATATTCGGAATTGCCTTGCTTTTATCGCTCATTTTGACCTCTGAACAACTAGGTTCATATCCCACCTTATACCGTAAAACCTTTTATGTTCAAACCCCATGAATTCTTCTGATCATCGCCATATGTGTATTCATGTGCATAAACAATGGAGTATACAAACCGACATAGCTAGCCTTTCACTAGGATTAGAGATGTTAGATGTAAGAGTTTGGGGTAATTAGAAAAGTCTCAGTAAGTTTAGTCTTTTTGACAGAATTTTAGGAGATGTTAGATAATGCTAGAAAATGTTTGGAAATTTTCTTTTGATTCTTAAGTTTGTATGACAAAACTGGTTCCATTCTTCCTCTATATAAAAAAACAAAGATTATGATGAAAGAAGGAAGAAGGAACCGGAAAAAGTCAAAATTTTGTTGTAAAAACATCAAGAGAATTTATTTGTATTTTCTTTGGGAATTTGTCAGGTTTTGAGGTAGATAAGGTAGATAAGGTGAAAGGAAGGTTATGTACGCATAAATTGGTCCGAGTCTCACTATGATTATGCATAATGATTTGCATCCTAGACTTTTAGGACAAAGCCATAAACACTTGACTCACCTTAAATGCTTCCTTTATCAAGACCCTAGCATATTTAATACCCTCTTTGTGAGAATGTACACATGTTAAAAGGCTAAGTTCATTGACTTCGAGAGTTCTTTGTGATCTCAGAATTTAGAGTATGGGATATTGAAAAGTTTATGAATAAGTACATAAAGTAGGTTTTACTCTGACAAGTTTTGATGCAGTTCTCAGAAAGAAGGCTATTTGTAAGTATTCCCCATCTCCTATCCTCTAATGATTTCTCCAGGTTTAGGTTTTTGCTGTTATTTACTTGAGACAATCAAAAATTCAATTCTGGAAGAATGTGTTAACCCCTATTTTTACTGATTTTTATTAGGTTTTTTTATAACTATTCTTGCATATTTTAACCAAGAACAAGATAGTTTGAGTCTTTTTCTATTTTATTTGGAAATGGCCATAAAGACAAAGAAAAGAGATTTAGAGCTAAAAAAGGGCTTCCAGAAGATCAATTAGGCTTCCAGAGGAACAAACGTGCTTCAAGAAGATCAGATGAGCCTCAAAATGGGACAGATGGAAGAAACACTAGGAGCCATAGATAAATCGGTCATGGCCAACACCGATCGGTTTTAATGGACTTCAGAACTGATCGGTTGCATACTTGCACCGATCTGTTGGCGTAGTTTTGTTAAGTTTCTATTTTGTCGCTTTTGGAAGTTTTACATTTTTCTCTACTTCCCTAGGGATATATAAAGGGTGCTCGACCCTCAATTGTAACACACCTAGCCATTGAGCACAGTCTAAGGTTGGTGGAAACATTGATGAATTTCTTTTTAAAGTTGTTGATGATATTCATGCTTGTGATCAATTTCCTTGGGGGGTTATACATTTGATGACTGCATGCAAGGGATTCGGGAACTGATGAAGAACATGAAAGGATCCATGAAACAAAAAAGGCAGATTTGCTTCTCTTGATTCATTGTTCCTACTAAGATAAGTTCCATTTGAATATTTTACGATTGATAATAGTACAGTTATAGTTTTCTGGACTGAACCAGTGAGTTATTGTTCTTATATGTGTAGATAGTGGCATTAGAGTGTATCCCACAACTTGGTAGCAAATCAAAAAAGTTGTTCCCGATGAGAAAGATTGTCCAAGGATGTGCAAACACACGTTCTCTGAAAGAGTCATGAAAGGTTTTTCTTTGGAAGACATTAATGATGCGCTTGGCGGCACTAAGATAATAGGTTGTGAATTAACTTGTTAATATTTTGTTGTGTTTGCATTTTGAATAAGAAACAAAGTGATTTAGAAAAATCTTTTTTTATCAATAATGGGGGCGTAAAAGGGGATCCTATCAACTTATAATTTAAAAAGTTGTTATTGTAAAGATATCAGTAGCATCTTGGAAGCAAACTCCGATGAGAAAGCTCTTTTGACACGAATCAAAGACAATGATATTAATAATGGGATAGGTTTCATTGATCATGTTGTTGACACTTGGAGAGAGCGTCTAACCGTACATATGAAAAAGATCTGATGGAAAGATCTGTATGAATTGGATGTGGGTTCTCGAAGTGATGTAAATCAGTATGTTGATGAAGTTCTTGGAATATTGGTGTATCTTTTCTCTCTCTAAAGGAAACGATGGACAACGAGTCTAAGGAAATGATGGAAGAGTTTGGTGAAATGGATAAGAGATTGAAAGATCTTGATTTGTTGTGTCATTGCAGCTAGACATAGAGGAGGAGAATGGTCGGCATTCAGGGACAGCTGAAGATTTTCTAATTAATTTTGGTGAGTATTTTGGTTAACCTTTACGGAGTTATTTATTTTTATATCCATCTGATTACTGTTTTTTTTTTTGAATTTATGATGAAGATAGTGAGAAAGAGAAACAAGAGAAGGAGAAAGAGAGAAAAATAGAAGGAGAAAGAGAAACATGAGAAAGAGAAACAGTAGAAAGAGAAGGATAAAGTAGAGAAGGAGAAAGAGAACGAGGTGTTTTAACTCCTATTTTTACTGATTTTATTAGGTTTTCTTATAACTATTCTTGCGTCTTTTAACCACGAACAAGATAGTTTTGAGTCTTTTTTTATTTAATTTGGAAATGGGTTTGAAGACAAATAAAAGGGATTAAGAGCTAAAAAGGGCTTTTAGAAGATCAATTAGGCTACCAGAGGAACAAACGGGTTTCAAGAAGATCAGACAAGATTTTGCACCAATCGTCCACGTATGCCCTCGAACCGCTCCCGCAATTCCACGCATCGTCGCCAAAGATTCCACATACCACGTCGAGAAACCACACAACGCTCCCGAGGATTCAACGTACCACGTCGAGGAACCACACAACGCTCCCAAGAATACCACGTACCACGCCGAGGAACCACACAATGCTCCCGAGGATTCCACGTACCGCATGGAGAAACCACACAACGCTCCCGAGGATTCCACGTACCGCGTCGAGGAACAACACAACGCTCCCGAGGATTCCACGTATCGCATCAAAAAACCACACAACGCTCTCGAGGATTCCACGTACCGTGTCGAGAAACCACACAACGCTCCCAAGGATTCCACGTACCGTGCCGAGGAACCACGCAACGCCCCCGAGGAATCCACGCTCGCCTCCGCACCAACCCGGGTAAGATTTATTCATATTATATCATTCTTACAGATTCACCAAGTCCTTTCAACGACTAAGTCTTCACTCCAAAAGGACACAAGAGATCGAGTTTAGACTAAGACTAGATAGTTTCCTTTTATGGTTTTAATTAAACAATGAGTTTTTGTATTTCTTTTGCTTTCACGTTTTTGATTTTCCTGTTTTGGCCGTAGGGCTAGCTTACAGACTGTTTATAAAGTCCCTTTGCAGCAGTTGTAAATTTTTACCCTAATTATCAATAAAGTGCCACATTTCTTCGAGAAAGCTAAACACTCTTTGTTCTTGATTTCGTAGAGCAATTCTTTGATATTTAGAGCCGTGCTGTATCAGAGATCCATCACCTCTCTGTGGTGCACCTTCACTCAGCCTTCACGAATCCATCTTTGATCCCACACGAAAGAATCAATCGCCATCGTGTCAGCTCTTCACCCGCGAGCATACTTTCTTCGACAACGCCGACGATCGTCCGTTGAAGAAGCCTAGTTCGTTCGTGTTTTGCAACCCCTCACCACCGAAGCTTGCATCATCTGGTATCAGAGCCGTGTCCGACGCTCTAGCCAGATTCTATCCTTCCTTTACGTTTTCTTGTTTCGTTGTAGAATCACTTAGTTTGCTTAAAATAATATAAAAATAAAACCTAGTTTGCTTTCATTAGATCAGTATTAGTTGTTTTGTTTCTATTATTAAAGTAAAAAAAAAGTAAAATATTTCGTTTCTTTTCGCTTAAGTTGTAGATCTATTTTGAGTGCGATAGTTCTATTTTTCGACGTTTGTTTTAGTTTTATTCAAGTTTTGCTCTTAGATCGTCGAGTCTAGTTTGTTGTTCTCGAGTTGTGTTTTTAGGGTTTTTGTTTTGAGTTTTCGAAGTTTCGAAGTTTTCAAAAAAAAAAAAAAAATTTTTTGTCAAGTTTCCTTTTCTTGCATATTCGAATTTTTAAGCTTTCCTTTTTGCCACTTGCGAATATTTGTTGACGTTGTCGTAGTACTGCAAGACGCTTTGGTGCAAATGATAACCGCGATGCGCGAGAAAATCCAAGGATTCCACGACCGCCTCGGACGACTTGAAGTTCCGCCACCCCAGCCACTCCCCCCACCTCCACAACAACTTCCTCCATTTCCACAAAAAATTCCACCACTACCTCAGAATCTTCCACCACCACCACCCGAGGAACGACGTGTGCGTGCCCACAGGGTCCTTCACGATGACGCCGGCTATGCGACTGATGAAAGATACGAGGACTTACCACCCAACCTTGAACCGGCAGCACCAATGACGACACGATCCACTACTCATGCAGAACTGCGGAAGAATAGAGTTACCCCGAGAACATAATCGAGATATTAAGCTAATTCCTCCGACTTTTGCAGGAAAATCCAACCCAGAGGTGTACATGGACTGGGAACGAAGGATGGAATACATCTTTGAATGTTATGGCTACAACGAGACGCGCAAAGTGTCACTTGCCGTGGCTCAACTCACGGACAACGCCCTAGCATGGTGTAATGATTCGGCCCTATCAACGAATGGAGAGATATGAAGTATCTCCTAAGGCTAAGGTATGTTGCTGAATATTATCATCGAGACTTTTAAAAAAAGGTTTCGAAAGTTGTCGCAGGGAACTAGGACCGTCGAGGAGTACTTCGAGGAATTTGTCGATGGCGCAATTCGTCGATAGCGCAATTCGTCGATAGCGCAATTCGTCGATGGACTCAACGAGAGAATCCAGCGCAAGGTTGAGCAAACCAACTACAGCGGTTTGCACGAGCTCCTTCATCTAGCGGTCCAAGTAGAGCAACAAATCTGAAGGAAAACTTCCTAGAGTACCCGCAGCCGAAACAACAACGTTCCTTGGAACTCCAACAACAACCGGTCACAAGACAAAGGGACGTATGGAGACAGTACGTCCAAGAACAATGGGAAGATGGTCGAGGCACCCAAGGCCAACAAAACCGAACCAGGTAAGTTCCCCGTTCACGTGACAATACGTGTTTTAAGTGTCAAGGCAGGGGACACTACACCCAAGAGTGCCCAAACCAATGGTTAATGATCATCACAAATAGTGGTGATTACGAGTCCGAGGACGCGAATGGCGATGACCCAGAGGAGGACCACGAGGACATCGTTTACCTGGATAAGGGAGAACTCCTAGTCATCTGACGAACACTTAGTGTTTTCGTCAACCCGAGAGAGAAAGTTCAACGGGAAAACATCTTCCACACCCGTTGCACCGTGAAGGGCAAGGTATGTAACCTCATCATAGATGGTGGTTCTTGTACTAATGTCGCTAGCAAGAACATGGTGGACAGGTTAGGATTTCCCAAGACTAAGCACCCGAGGCCCTATAAGCTCAAGTGGCTAAACGACGATACCGAACTAAGGATTGCGAAGCAAGTCACCATACCATTCAACGTGGGAAAGTACTAGGATGAAGTGGTGTGCGACATGGTTCCCATGCGAGCTGGTCACCTCTTTCTTGGTAGGCCTTGGCAATTTGATCGAGCCGCCAACCACAATGGCCGAACGAATCATTATTCCTTCACTTACAAGGATCGAAAGGTAAACCTCGCGCCACTTAGTCCATCTGAAGTTCATTAAATGCAAAAACATATGAAAAAGAGGACGAGGTAAGAAACTCCAGTCTTTTCATTAGTTCAAACAATTTTTGCAAAACCATATGTGCCAAAGGCACCGTGCTTCTAAAGGTTTTCAAGGAGTGTTTAAGCGCAGGAGTAGGTGAAGTGGAGCTACCTAAGGAGATCCAGTCTGTACTTGATAAATATATGGACGTATTCACCGAGGAGATACCGCCAGGACTACCACCAATCCGCAGAATTGAGCACGAAATTAACTTGGTCCCTGGAGCGCCCATACCGAACAAACCAACCTACCGCATGAATCCGGAAGATACTAAGGAGTTGGAGAAACAAGTCAGGGACTTGATGGATAAAGGATACATCCAAGATAGCCTCAGCCCATGTGCCGTACCCGTTCTACTTGTTCCAAAGAAGGATGGATCATGGAGGATGTGCGTAGATTGTCGAGCCATCAACAGTGTGACGATCAAATACTGGCACCCTATTCCTCGACTAGATGACATGTTAGACGAGCTCAGTGGAGCCACCATCTTCTCGAAGGTTGATCTACGTAGTGGCTATCACCAGGTTCAGATGAGAGAAGGCGACAAATGGAAAACCGCCTTCAAAACCAAACAAGGGCTCTACGAGTGGTTAGTCATGCCTTTTGGCTTGACCAATGCCTCTAGCACTTTCATGAGACTCATGAACCAGGTTCTAGAAGTTTCATTGGTAAATTTGTGGTAGTGTACTTCGATGATATACTAGTCTACAGTAGATGCTATGCGGATCATCTTAAGCATCTAGACTTAGTTTTAAAAACACTTCGGAAAGAAGGCATATACGCCAACTTGAAGAAGTGCACATTTTGTACTGACAAATGTATTTTCCTAAGTTTTGTAGTAAGTGCATAGGGACTCCAAGTGGACGAGGAGAAGATTCGAGCAATCCGCGAATGGCAAACGCCCTCTACCATCGGCCATGTACGGAGTTTCCATGGACTCGCCAGCTTTTATCGACGGTTTGTTCGAGATTTCACCACCATAACCGCACCTATGACTGTCGTCATCAAGAAGAACGTACTATTCAAATGGGGAGCTGCACAAGACCAAGCGTTCAACACCTCAAAGGAAAGACTCACCCAAGCACGGTGCTAGCGTTACCAGACTTTGATGTCATGTTCGAGGTCGAGTGTGATGCGTCGGGGCTAGGAACTGGGGATGTCCTACACCAAAGGAAACGGCCCGTTGCATTCTTCAGTGAAAAGTTGAGTGGCCCTACGCTAAGTTGTCCTACCTACGACAAGGAGCTATATGCTTTGGTCCGAGCACTTAAGACTTGGCAACATTACTTTTTGTCCAAGGAGTTCATTATCCACACTGACCACGAGACCCTTAAGCATCTTAAGGGGCATACCTCACTCAAAAGATGACATGCCAAATGGTTATAATTCATCGAGACCTTCATGTACGTGATCAAGTACAAGAAGGGCAAGGACAACATCGTGGCCGACGCTTTATCGAGACGATATGCACTTATATCGACAATGGAGGCCAAGATTATGGGATTTGAACACATCAAGGACATGTACAAGGACGACCCCGAGTTAAGCGAGTCCTACCGCGAGCAAGGCCAAGGGTTGTTCAAGGCGTACTATCTACAAGACGGATTTCTATTCCGAGAAAAGAGATATTGCATTCCACAAAGCTCAATGCGAGAGCTTATACTTAGCAAAGCTCACGGAGGAGGACTAATGGGGCATTTCGGAATCGACAAAACGCTTTCCATGGTCCGAGAGCATTTCTTTTGGTCGCATTTGAAAAGGGATGTCAAGAGATTATGTGGAAGATGCGTCGTCTGCCACAAGGCAAAATCCAGGTCACATCCATACGGCCTTTATTTACCTTTCCCTATTCCTAACGCCCCTTGGGAGGATGTTTCCATGGATTTTGTGCTAGGTTTACCAAAGACGCAAGGAAAGGAGTCCATCTTTGTCGTCGTGGACCGATTCTCCAAGATGGCGTACTTCATCCCGTGTGCCAACAACAATGATGCCTCGGAGATTGCTGATCTTTCCTTCCGATAAGTGGTGCGCTTCCACGACATTCCATGAACAATCGTGTTGGACCGGGACAAGAAATTCCTAAGTCATTTTTGGAGGACTCTATCGAGAAAGCTAGGGACCAAGCTTTTGTTCTCCATGAGTTGTCATCCACAAACGGATGGCCAGACGGAAATGGTGAATCGAACACTCACCACTTTGATTCGAACCACAGTCGGTAAAAATATGAGAACTTGGTTTGAGTGTATCCCTTTTATCGAGTTTGCTTATCACCGAGCTGTGCATTCTTCGACTAAGCTATCTCCCTTCGAGATAGTTTACGGATTTAACCCAAACTCTTCATTATATCTTGTAGCTTTATCGCCATTAGAACAGGTCAACCAAAATGGTTTCCACCAAGGAGAAGAAATTCAAAAACACCACGCCGAAGTCAAGGCAACCCTAGAAAAGAAGGCCGCAAAAAACAAACGTAAAGTGGACAAGGGTATGAAAGAGATGATGTTCAAGCCGGGAGATTGGGTCTGGCTTCACATGAGGAACGAAAGTTTTCCCCAACAACGGGCATCCAAGATAGCACCGCGAGGCGACGGCGCATTAAAAATACTCGAGAAAATCAATGACAATGCGTACCGCCTCGAGCTGCCCGACAAGATATGGGTTTCCCACACATTTAATGGCGCTGACTTATCTCCGTATGATGTAGGAGGCCAGGTTTTGAGGTCAAAACCTCTTAAAGGGGAAGGGAATGATGCAGACTCCAAACCTCAAGATCTACCCAACCTCGTGCCTGATGTCGAGGAAGGAACCATGACTCGGTCTAAGTCCAAACAACTACGTAGGAGGTTTAATCTCGCCATACAAGACATCATGGATACCATCGGACAAGAGTTGGCACCAATCATCCACTACACCCTCGAGCCACCCCAAAAATTCCACGCATCATCGTCAATTATTCCACGTACCGAGTCGAGGAACCACACAGCGCTTCTGAGGATTCCACGTACTGCGTCGAGAAACCACGCAACGCTTCCAAAGATTCCACGTACCACGCCGAGGAACCGCAAACCGCTGCCGAGGATTCCACGTATTGCACCGAGGAACCACACAACGCTCCCGAGGATTCCACGTACCGTGTTGAGGAACCACACAACGCTCCCGAGGATTCCACGTACCGCGTCGAGGAACCACACAACGCTCCCGAGGATTCCACGTACCGCGTCGAGGAACCACACAACGCTCTCGAGGATTCCACGTACCACGTCAAAGAAGCACACAACGCTCCTGAGGATTCCACGTACCGTTCCGAGGAACCACACAACGCTTTCGAGGATTCCACATACCGTGTCGAGGAACCACACAACGCTCCTGAGGATTCCATGTACCGTGTCGAGGAACCACACAACGCCCCCGAAGAATCGACGATCACGTCCGACGACTATGTTCGCCTCTGCACCAACCCGGGTAAGATTTATTCATATTATATCATTCTTGCAGGTTCGCAAAGTCCTTTCAACGACTATGTCTTCACTCTAAAACGACACAAGAGACCGATTTTAGACTAAGACTAGATAGTTCCTTTTTTATGGTTTTAATTAAACGATGAGTTTTTGTATTTCTTTTGCTTTCGTGTTTTGTGTTTCTTGTTTTCGCATTTTTGCTTTTCCTTTTTCGGCCTTAAGGCTAGCTGACGGACTGTTAATAAAGTCCCCTTGCAGCAGTTGTAAAATTTTACCCTAATTATCAATAAAGCACCGCATTTCTTTGAGAAAGCTAAACACTCTTTGTTCTTGATTTCGTAGAGCGATTCTTCGAGATTTAGAGCCATGCTGTATCAGAGATCCATCACCACTCTGTGGTGCACCTTCACTCTGCCTTCACGAATTCATCTTCGATCCCACACAAGAGAAGGGATCGCCATCGTGTCAGATCTTCACCCGCGAGCATACGTTCTTCGACAAAGCCGACTATCGTCCGTTGGAGAAGCCTAGTTCGTTTGTGTTTTGCAACCCCTCACCACCGAGGTTGGCATCAACATCACAGATCTAGAAGTTACTTCCAAGCTACAAGAGATACTTATTCTCTGTCTCCTGCTAAGGTAACTGCAAAAAATGATCGAACCGTAGCCTTTTAATAAGCATTGCCATCTCCCCCTCAGTTACCTACTTCACTGAGAAGCTATATGAGGGACGCAACATCGGCTGGGGATACGAGTTCCTTCGGAGATATTTAGTGCTTTGGTAGAGATTAATGAGCGAAGAAGACCAGCACTTTATCGCATAAAGCCCCGACGGACGAAGGCGGTTCTCCAAAAGTGAGGGAACAAAGGCCTGCACTTGAAAGAATTGAACACTCTCCCTTGTCTTCAGTCTTTGTACGATTGGACTCTTCAGAAGGAAATATAAATGTTACAATTACATTAAGTGGTGCACCTCTTGGATCTTCCAGAGACTTGACTTCTTCAAAAACTAAAAAGAACATTGCTTCTTATTTCGACTTAATCGATAAGCATATCTCATGTGATGATTTTGGCACTAATAAGTTTTTTCAGTAAAGCAAACCAACACAAACTACTCCGTAAATACACCAAGCTGAAAACATAGTAGGGATTGAAGAACCAGAAGCCAGGGCATAAACCAGGGACTAAGTGTAAGACTAAAGCTGAGGCTCCATTATGACCAAGTAGGAACACTGCCAGCCCACAACCAGGAAAGCCAACAACAAAGTTGCGTCTTCGATGCTCACCTTGGATGAGACACAGCCCCAATGTAGCTTTAGTTGGAAGATATTCTTCTTAACATGTACCTCATGTTGAGGATAACAATTATGTTCTTAACATGTACCTCATGTTGTTTCCCAGAAACCGTCCAATTTACAAAGATTACAACCAGTTGGAATTGCCAAGGGCTTGGGAGCACGCTTACAGTTCGACGTCTAAAGGAAATAAGATTTAAATAATTTCGAGACAATGTTACTCATGGAGACAAAGAACCCAAGCAATTTTTTTCCCATGTATTTCAATGGATGGAATACGGTAACCACTTCACGGTCCCATCAGTCAGTCTAAGTGGTGGTTTAGCCTTCTTCTGGAAGAGTGATGTGTATCTAGAGATCCTTTCGTGTTGTCCAAATTTCATTGACACTCGGGTCATATGTAGAATAAAACGTTTTTCTTTTCCTCTGTATACGGACATCCAGTGAGTAGCAAACGTAAGGAAGTTTGGGACAAGCTCTCTTTACTTGCTTCAACTCGAGCTGGCGGGTGATTTTTGAATGGCGATATTAATGTTATAGTAGATCATTGCGAGAAAAAAGGAGGTTCCAAATGCCAGGAAAGCTTGTTTGTAAACTTTCATAGTTTTTACTCTCAGAATAGTCACTGGGATGTTAATCACCCAGGAGATCCTTTCTCTTGGCGTGGTATGCGCTATGACCGTTTTGTTTGAGTTTTTCTCGATAATATTATTTCAAATGCGGATTAGCTAGGAGACTTCCCATCAAGACGGTCTGAATACTTGCAGTTTGAAGGTTCGGACCATAGGCTGCTTGTTATGTTTATAGATGAATGATATGCTCAAATCTAATACCCTAAAGTATCTAAGCAGACGCTGTAGTATTCTAGGGGTCAATCCACAAGGACTCAAGATAACACTCAATAGATTCTAGAATATGAATTAAGCTAAGCCAAATAGATGAAATTAAGAATAACAAAACAATTAAAACAGGTAGTAATTCAATGGAGGAAAACGCTAGGCTTAGGGAAACTTGCAGGCAAATCAGAATTATCAAATCAAATCAATTGTCAGGAATAAATTAAGCTCCGCTCTCAAACTTGAAACACAGATGTAAAGTAAACCAACTGTCGTTTCGAAAACTATCTATGCCTAAACCTAGAATTCCAAATTTCTTTGCAAGTTATATGAATTTAAACAAGCATTAACGATCAAGTTCAATTGTTCACAAAATCCCTAAACCAATTTCTTTGCGAATAGGGCTTTTGCTCACCAAACACTAGATCAGGCAATCAATCACACTTTCGTGCCAATCAAACAACCTAACATCAGATTCTAGTTCGCGAGGCTAGAATAAGCATTAATCTCAAGTCTAGGTGAAAAGCTCTATAGATTATTCCTTAACAATTAATTCAGATCTAATAATCCATCAAATACCTTTAAGCAACCCTAATCCTAACAGGGAATCTACTCAGACATGATAATAGAGGCAAACATCATGAATAAAATAGATTGTATAAAATAAATCAAGAGTAAACAGGGTTCAGAATTGTCTCCCACAAAACCCAGAACCAATCTCTCTCAAAGTATTCAGAATAATGATCAAAACTAGTCTCCCCTCTAAAAGTGACTGAAAACCCTAAATATAATCCTAAAACACGTTCTGGGCTTAATTGTAAATAATAGGATCCTTTGGGCCAAGTTCCAGACTCTTCAGACTTGTAAAATCACGTATTTTCCTTTCCTGCAGTCGGTATCGATCGATACCAGGTGGGTGTCGGTCGTTACCAGGACTCTATGCTCGCCAGACTGGACTGTCTTCACAAAAACTGGCATAACTTTTGATCACACCGTTAGAATGGCCTCAAACCACTTCCAAATGAAAGCTAATCCATTGATCTTTCTTGTATCCAAATTTGAGCTCAATCCAACGGTGGGAATTTATTCAAAGAATGCCAAAAACAAACTCCAGAATGCTCCAATATCTCCAATTATGCTCCAAACGTGCCAAAACATGAAAAGACTCAAAAAGACTACAAAAACACTAGAAGGACTCTAAAAACAAGACCTATATCATGGCTAAAAACGGGTAAAAACCATGATATATCAATGAATCAAGAGTTGAGCGTAAAGGAATGTTTTGTTTTGATCTTCGCCTCTGTGATAAGGAGGAGGTACATAAATTAATCGATGAAACTTGGCGAGAGTGTGGTACTCAATCGAATGAACCGAAAATTGTGGCTTGTTGGAAACGATTAGTGGCGTGGACTAAGAACCATCACTTAAACAGTGAGAAGAAGATGCGAGAGCTTCAAGAGAATCTTGAGCAATCCCTAACCGAGAATGTACCAGATCAAATTCTTATTGAGAGACTGGAAGTTGAACTAGAAGGTGTGTACAAGGCAGAAGAAGCTTTTTGGAAGCAACAAAGCCGCATTTTGTGGCTTCAAGAAAGAGATATGAACACAAATATTTTCTATCAAGTAACCAAGGGTCGCAGAACACAAAATACGAGTTTAATCTCGAATTATTTTTGTGAAATTTTCATGAGCTATTCTTCAGAAGAAGTTGAAGTGGTTAACATATTCTTATCATCACTAATATCGCAAGAAACTAATGAGAGACTAGTCTCTATATTGAGCCCAAAGGAAATTTGGTCAGCTCTTTTTGCAATAAATCCAAAGAAAGCACTTGGACCTGATGGTTTCTCTCCAAGTTTCTTCCAATCTTTTTGGAACTCTATTGGTGGTGCTCTAGTGAAAGAAATCCAGCATTTCTTTATCATGGGTAGCTTCCCTCCGCGGCAAAATGCTACTAATATTAGGTTTATTTGGAAAGGTAATATCCCTAAAAAGGTTTCGGATTTTATACATATTGCTTTATGCAAATCTCTACTACAAAATTGTAGCTAATATAATTACTAGAAGACATCAGCATATTCTGTTAGCTTTGATTTCAGAGAATCAAACAGATTTTTTTATAGGGAGAGCAATCGCTGCCAATGTCCTTATAACTCTTGAGACCCTTCACTACCTCAAGACTTCTAAAGCTAGAGTTTATGGCTCCATGGCTGTCAAAAATAGATATGAGTAATTCTTACGATTGAATAGAATGGATTCTTCTTGAGGCGGTACGTACACAGCTGAGTTTCCATCATGTGTGGATTAATTGGATTATGGAGTGTGTGACTACAATCTCCTACTCTTTCATCATTAATGGCTCTTCTCAAGGGTCAGTAATTCCATCGAGATGTTTAAGACAAGGAGATCTTCATTCGCCTTACTTGTTTATCCTCTGTACGGAGGTATTGTGAGGCTCTCCTTAAAAGCTCAAGAAAACGGAAGTATGCATGGCGTAAAAGTTTTGCCACATAGTCCCCGGGTAAACCATCTGTTATTCGCAGATGATATCATGTTCTTTTGTAAGACAAATCAAGCTAACTGTGAAGCTTTATCAAGTATTCTCAAGCAGTATGAGATGGCCTTGAGACAGCGCATTGATTAGCAAAAATCATCAATCACCTTCTCCTCAAAGGTGACTAGAAGTCAGAAGACTAAATTAATGAGACTGCTTGGTATGTCCAAGGAAGGCAGAACATGGAAGTACAATAAATCCTCTATAAATTAATAAATTCTTCCAGTCCCGAGTTGGGCTAGTGTAAAATTTAACACAATTCGATAAGATAATAAGATGATGATTTTTTTAAATTTCTAAGTAAATATATGGTCCCAACAATATGATTAATTAATAATTATAAATCTTATGCATACATGTCTAAGACAATTTTGTAAAATATGAATATATTGCTGTTTGTTTATTCTTAAAGTTAGAATCTCGTTGGACTCTCAAATCCGTTCCGTGGGAAAACCAAGGAGGGACTAAGCCTCCATTAACAATCTCTAATTAATGAAGGTTCTAAGTGGGAATTGCCAAGGTTTCGGTAATAAGGGTACAATAGGTTATCTTCGAGATCTTTGGAAGAAGCGTAAGCCGGATTTCTTATTTCTTCGAAACTAAGCAAAATTTTCTTATTTTTTTTTTACAAAAGTTTCAATTTCATTTTGGTTATAATAAATTGGTCACAGTTGACCCGATCGGTTGTAGTGGTGGTTTAGCCCTTTCTATAATAATGAATTTGATGTTTCAGTTTTATTTGAGAGTAGTCATCTTATAGATATTGAAGCGGTTTATAAAGGTAAAACAATAAATTTATCATTTGTATATGGAGATCCGGTATCTCATAAAAGAAGTCAAACATGGGAACGTTTAACGTGCATAACAATTCAACGGACTAATCCGTGGTTCCTAATAGGTGAGTTTAACGAACTTACGAGTAATCACGAGAAACGAGGGGGAGTTCTAAGGCTGCATCGTTGTTTCTCCCTTTCAATCTTTTGATTCAAGATTGTGGTCTTCTTGATTTCCCGTTCATCGGTGACTGGTTAGAGCGTTGGCTAATGAAGATTGGCATGAGATTTTTTGTCAGTCTTTTGTGAAATATCTACCAATGATAGGTTTGGATCACAAACCTATAATTGCAACAGTTTTAGAAAAACAATTTCGGGGGAGAAAGAAGTTCAGATTTGATAAGTGGTGGATTGGAAAGGAGAGCTTGATGGAGGCAATGGTCGAGGGATGGGTGGGCGATCACGAAAGGGGTGGAAATGATTTTATTGATAAATTTACAAATTTTTGTAGGGCTATTTCATGGTGGAGGAAGAGGTTGGCCCCATATGGCAGAAAATTACAATCTTATGGATCCACTGACTCATATGTGGAATATGGATTTAATCCATGCTATTATTGATCCAAAAGATATCCCTCTTATTAAGTATTCATATAGGACGAGAGTCTAGCCCAGACTTACTTGGTTGGCATTTTACCAAGAGAGGTGCATACACGGTGAGATCAAGTTATAACTGCCTACAGTTGATGGATACAGAAATTGATGCAGATAAAGTTTTGGGACCAACCATTCAATTCCTTCAATCATTTTTTTTGGAAACTCATATGTCCACCAAAGCTAAGGCACTTTATATGGCAACTTTTGTCTGGATGCGTTTCGGTGGCATCTAATCTTCGTGATAGAGGTATAAACTGTGACTTCCGATGTGCGAGATGTGGGGCAGATGATGAGAATGCTAATCATGTAATTTTTCAGTGCCCCTGGCCCTCCAGACATGGGCCGTGTCTCAGGTTCCGTCGGCACCAAGGGTGTTTCCTCTGCCTTCGCTTATGGCGAATATTGATTATCTATTTTGGAGGTTACCTAAAAATCTTGAAATCTTGAAATTCCCTTGGATCATATGGTTTAACTGGAAGGCTCGGAATGATAAATGTTTTAACAATTTGGATCACGATCCTAGAGAGGTACTTAAAATGGCGGAGGATGAAGCACAAGCTTGGGCCTTGGCTCAGGAAGAGGTTGTAGGTTGGTAAACCGGTTCAAGTACCAACCTCAAATTGGCTAGATAATGACTCATTTATTGTTTATCGATGCTTCATTGGTGGATCGTGGAAGGACACTGATAAGTGGTCGGTAATTGGTTGGTATTGTTATCAGAATGACACCCCTCCGCTATCTATGGGAGCCTCCAACATCTGATGAAGTCTTTCATCACTGCATACGAAGGTAGAGGCGCTGATTTGGGCAATGCATTGCATGAAGGTAGAACAGAAGACCGTCGTCACGTTCCTCACAGACTGTTCAGCGTTGGTGACAATGGTGTCTACACCACATGAATGGTCGGCGTTCAAGACATACATAGATGAGATCGAGCAGGGTAAGAGAGCGTTTTCTGCCTTTTCGCTGACGCTCGTTCCAAGGAGAGATAATTCAAAGGCAGACAATCTCGCACAGAGTGTACGTGTACTACCGCACGAAACTTTGTATGCAAACTATCCCTCTAGTTTGGATTTCTAAGCCATTCTAATCAATATATAGCTGTTGATAAAAACAAATCTCGTTGGAACTCATCTCTAATCTTTCTTATTGCATCCACAACTTTTGGTGTTTTACACATAATTATTTGCATATTTAATCCGTCATGGTTGATTTTGCAACACATTTTAGATGAGGAACAATTGCTAAGTATGGTGTGAAAAAATAAGATGACATGAAGAATGCTTAAAGTATTACCAAAGAAGGTTATTAAGACAAAAACAATCTCGTAAAACACAAAAAATAAGTAAATACTAAGAAAAATGGAATATTAACAAATTATATATAAAATATTAACAATAAAACATAAAAAGGTTCAAAACAAAATTTAAAAGATTACAAAATATATATTCTTATCTCTTTGAATTAATAATTTATTAATTTATCATCATAAATTAATAAATTATTAATTTATCGATAAATTAAAACCTCTACAAGATAATAAATTTTTGAAGTCCCAACATTATTAATTTATAGAGGTTTTACTATATTTGGGACTCCCTGAAAATTTTGGGAGAAGGAAGAAATATATATTTGCTTCTATTGTGGATAAGATTCATCAACGAGCACATTCTTCGACCTCAAGATTCTTATCGCCTGCAGGAAAGGAAATTATTCTAAAATCTATTCTATCTTTGATGCCCACACACTCCATGACTTGCTTTAAACTACCGATATCAATTTGCAAGCTGCACCTACAATCCCTTCTAACTCCGTTTTGGTGGGATGACAAACTAGATGAACGGAAACTGAGCTGGATCTCATGGGAAAATCTAATGATGCCTATGACTGCAGGAGGACTAGTTTTTTTGGTATTTTGAAGCTTTTAAGGATACTCTTCTTGCCAAACTTTGTTTGCAAAAGTTTTGTTAGGAAAGAATTGCCATGATTCCTCTTTTTTTTATGGAGGTTGTTTGTTCTTCGAACCCATCACATTGGTGGCAAAGTATTCTTATCGGTCGAGAAGTTTTGAAGCTTGGCTTGGGGTGGCGTATAGGAGATGGTTCTACTATAAACCTATGGTCGAAACCTTAGTTATCTACAGATACTCCTATGACCCCTATTGGTCCCCCACCTGCTAATGCTAAGGAGCATTTGTGAGTGATATGAAGAATTCAATTACAAATCAGTGGTGTTTAAGTAATATAAGGCTTCTTCTTTGTAACATCCCAGTTTCATGAATATAGTGGTGCATGCGGAAAGGTTTAAAAGAATTTATTTATCCAGCTATATCACCAAATTGCACTTATCTTTTTGATCAACCATACCGAGAGAACTTTAGAGTTAAGGGTTCTTGAGCTAGAACAATTTCAAGATGGGTGACCTTCTGGGAAGTGATTTCCGGAACCATGAGAGTGAGGACAAAACACAGGGAAAGACCATGTGGTGATTTTTAGGGTGGTAAATAAGTCTTTAAAACCTTTCAGACGTAGCAGACACACTGTCAAACAAGGATGGACCCAATGAACCGAGAGCAGACCCGGGACCCATTAGAGATTGCGGTTGGGGTGTTACATTCTTCCTCAGTATGCACGACTTTATCATGGCACTTTCTTGAAAGCTGTACGAAACGAGCAAATGTGATGGTTTGACTTCCAGTAAAGAATGGTCTCTATTCGAAAAAGTCAGGATATGGAACAAGAGCTGTAGTGAACATTACTCAGGCTGAAAAAGACTTTAGATGGCAAAAGCATATTTGGCGAGCTAAAACTCTTCCTTAAGTAAGTTATCTTCTTTGAAAAATTGTGAAGAATTCCCTTCTGGTAGGGGAAAATTTGGTGCGTCGGAGAGTAACAGAAATGCGCTCTGTCAACATTGTGGAGAATAAGAGTCTACTCTTCCTACCTTTAAGGAATGTTCTTTTAAAACCGGTGCATAGAATTTAGCACCGATGTTGCTAACTCCAGTGCAGACAAGGAACATTCGAAGATCATTTCGAAAGCTATTTTGCAAGGAAAACCCCTAACAACCGCACAAGATACAATGAAACGCCCTAGAGAAACTCAAGTAGAAGATCAAGTAGAAGAAGATACTTCTGAGGAGCATGGAAAAAAAGCTTACACCTACTTTGTCGATGCAGCATGGCATGAAACATCCCTTAGATGTGGTGTAGCATGCGTAATACAGGGAAGTTTCTCTAGTTTTAAGTTCTGGACTTCCTCAACTAGACAACATGTAAGTTCACCTTTGGCAGCAGAGGCGTTGACGGTAAGGGAATCATTAGTGACATTGAAGGAACAACAGCTTGATGATATCCAGAACTTCTCCGACTGCCGCACTTTGGTTCAATTATTGTTGAACTTAGGACAAACTCATAATATTTATGGAGTCTTAGATGATATAAAAGAGGTTGCTAATCTTTTGATCGAATAATGTCGCTACGGATTCTCTCGCTATGTCGGCTCTCGTATCTTTCACCTTTTGAATAAAATGGAGTTTTTGTGACCAAAAAAGATGTAAAGAAAAAATAAAAATCTCAAGTATTATAAATCTAGAAATCATCATGAAGGAAATCATCAATGAAGGAAATATAAAAAATATTTAGTAGAGTATACACGATGAAGCTTTTCAAAAATAATAAAAATAGTAGGTATTTTCAAAACATAGATGGCATGAATTTGTACAATGAAGTCAAGATAATCAAAATTTAAAAATTCTCATCTTTTGGAAATTTAGGAGATGCAACGAAAAATTAAATTTCTATTATGAATTCGAAAAATTAAACTATGATCTGATATCATGTTGATTTTCAGGTAATTCATGTCTACTTTGTTTCAGTTTGAGAAGTAGAATGATTCCAAGATTAGAGAATGATGCATTAGCCTCTGCCTTTCTTAAAATTTCCATTATGATTTTTTACACAAACACACCCTTATAGCAAATGGCATAAAGTAAAACCCAACCCAACAACTTCTTACACCAACACAAATCATTGTTTTTAGCTGCAACAACTACTAAGCATGTTTAATTCTTGATTGTATCTTAGTTTTTCAAGTAAGCAAAATGTAATTGGATTATGAAATCTTCTTTGACATGTAACAATTTTTCTCTTTCACTTCTTTAGTTTGGTTTGGGGGAAGTGGTTGGTTCTGTTGTGATGTAGCACCTAATTGAATCTCCAAAACAATTGGATCGAACTTGAATCAGAATCTTGACTGAATCAAAACTTAAGAAAATGAAATAAGAGAACACAAACACGAGATTTAACGAGTTCAGGATCCAAAACCAGATTCCTACGTCTCGCCGGAGAATCTTCTCAGGAAATCCACTAGAACCTTTGAAAGTTTTCTTTTACAATTACTCTAGCTTTCTTCAACCTCTCTCACTGATTCAATCTCTCTCTCTATCTCTCTCGAGCTCGATTACATGATAAAAGAAGATGAAAAGATACCTAGTCTAAAGACTATACTGCCCTCACTTGTTTGTTGTAACAACCAAAACCACCTCAACAAACCCACGTGTGACTCACGTGCTACAGCTTGTGAAATCTTGTGATTAAACCCTCAAACCAAAAGAAAATAAGCTTCATTCCCTTCAAATCTCCACCTTGAAGCTAATTGTCTTCCCAGTCTCCACTTGTTCTAGTTCTTGGATTTCCTCTCCGGTTTTTCAGTTTTACCACTCAGTGTTCAGTGAATCAGAGCATTGGAGCATTGGAGATGCTCCTTTAAACTTGTTCACTCCTTCAAACTTGTTCACTGGTAATACTTTGGTAAGAATATCAGTTGGATTGCATTCACTTGCAATCTTTTTTATTCTGATCAGTCCTGCATTAATGACATCTCTTATATAATGCAGCCTTATGTCAATGTGTTTGGTTCTCTCATGATGCACTGAGTTCTTAGCCAATGCATTTGAACTTTGAGAATCTCAGTGAACGTTAACATACTCTTAAGGAAAACCTAATTCTTCAGCTAACCCCTTCAACCAAGTAGCTTCATTTACATCCTCAATTAGTGCCATATACTTAGCTTCTGTAGTGGAAAGAGCAACCACCTTTTGTAGCCTAGACTTTCAACTTATTGTGTTATCACCAACAGTGAATACAAAACCTATGATTGATCTTCTCTTGTCAGCATCACTGGCATAGTCTGAATCACAATATCCCCTTATCAGAAAATCATCTTGTTTTCCATGCCTAAAATCTTTTTAGCATCACCAAGATTCTTTCATTCAAATTCATGACTTAAGAGCTTCTTAAGCTCATCAACATGTGGCTAGTTCACTGAGGCAATTAGCATATCGTCTACATATAAAATTAAGTAGACATATGAGTTATCACCTAATTTTCTCAAGCACACACAACTATTAAAAGAACTTCTCTGATAACTTATGCTTCTCATGAACTCATCAAATCGTAGATTCCATTGTTTTAGTCTATATAGGGATTTCTTAAGTATACATACCTTGTTTGGGAATCTGTTTTCCACAAAATCTTTAGGTGGAGCCATTAATATCTCTTCTACTAGAAAGCCATGTAGAAAGGTTGTTCTTACCTTCTTCTGTTATAGCTCCATGTCATATTGCACCACCATTTATAGTAGGTACCTGATTGACATATGTTTAACATGATGTGAGATTATTTCTGTATAATTTATACCTTCATTTTGAGTAAATCTCTTGGCAACTAGTCTGGCCTTAAACTTTGGTGCCTCTACCCCTGGTATTCCAGATTTCTTAGTACATATTTGCAGCCAATCACTCTTGACTTTCCAGGTTTATCAATTAAGTCCCAAGTATGATTCTTCTTCATTGAGACCATTTCATCTTTCATGGCTTCGTTCCACTTTTCCCAATCTAAGTATATTAGAGCCTCTTGATAAGATTTAGGCTCTATTTTCTCACCATCCTTTGTGTAGTAAGCGAATCCCACTAGATTTGATTCACTATATTTTTTGTTTGCTATAATGCTCCTTCTGACCTTATCCCTGACCAATTGATAGTCTCTTAGGTCAACAGGTCCCTCCTCATCAGAATGCTCTTCTTCATTTTCTTCTTGGAGCATATTTTGAGACTGATCCTGGTCTCATGAGTTTTCACATGTGGTCTAATCTAATACAGCTCCACCTTGATTATTATTTTCCAGATCAACTACTCTTAAACTAGAATTTCCAGACTCTGCTTTAGATTTTTTTAACTCAATCTCTATAGGACTTATCTGAGCCCCTTCTTTTATGTCCTTGTACATGATTTCTTCTCTGAAAATCACATTTCTGCTGATAACACACTTGCATTCCTCAAGAAACCATATCTTGTACCCCTTTACTCCTTCTGGTTAAATTGTGAATACACCTTTCTTTGCCCTGTGATTCAACTTTCCTTGGTCTGAGTGAACATATGCAAGACATTCGAATCTTCTCAGATCATTCAAGTTAGGTATTGTTGATGTTCATTTTTCTTCAGGTAAATCAAAGTTAATGGTTGTTGAGGGTGACTTATTGATCAGGTACACAACTGTAGAGGCAGCCTCAGCCCAAACTTCTTATCCATACCGCTCTCATTCAACATGCTTCTTACTTTATCCATAATTTTCATGTTTAACCTTTATGCAATATCATTATGTTGTGGTGTATAGGCACCAGTCTTATGCCTTACAATTCCTTCTTCTCTACAGAACTTGTCGAAGTAGTAATTGCAGTATTCTAAGCCATTGTTAGTCATGAGCTCCTTAATCTTTATATCAGATTGGTTCTCTACCATTCTCTTCCAGTCAACAAACTTCTCAAATGCTTCATCCTTTTCTTAAGAAAACAAATCCACACTTTCCTAGAGTAATTATCAATAAATGAGATAAAGTATTGACAATTACCTGAGGATGGTGGTTTATGTGGAGACCCCCATAGGTCTGAATGGACATATCCCAGTTTTTTCTTTGTTACATGTTGAGCAGTAGCAAACTAACTTTGTGTTTCTTTTCGTATACACAATCTTCACAAAATTTTATTTGTTTGATTACTTCTACCTTTATGCAACCTTTCTTCTGGCTCATATGTCCCAATCTGTTGTGCCGTGGCATAAGGTGGTCTCATCTTTTACCTCCTCTAATGCATTTGATTCAGCAAGCTCAGATTTTCCTTGTAGTATGTATAATGTCTCTCTCTTTTTAATCCTTTGAGTATAGTAGAAGTTTTAGTAATCCCTCTTGCGACTTAAACGAGCAGCCCGTATCTTCTAATGTTCCCAAAGATATCAAATTTATTTTCATTGTAGGCGTATACCTCACGTTTGTCAGAACTATCTGTGTACAATCTGAGTTCTTGATCCTGATATTACCAATCCCTTTTAACTTGTGATGTGATATCATTCCCCATCTTTACATAACCGGAATTCACCTGCTTAAGGTCTGTAAACTAGTCTCTTCTAGGTAACATATGAAATGAGCAGCCAGTGTCCAACACCCATTCATCTTCTGTGCTCCCTATGACCATTAGGTTCTCTGATTCAGCCATCAACACCATAGCAGGATCACTTCATGTACTCGCCTTTGCCATGCTTGATTCACATTTATCAGACCCTTGCATTTTTCCCTTGTTTCTTTCTTGCCATTTATAGCACTGTTTCTTGAAATGGCCTTCCTTACCACAGATCCAAAACACCCTTTTACCATCTCTATACTTGGACCTAGCCCTACTTTTTCCCCTCTGTGACTGATTTTGTATGTTCTTCTCTGATCTCCCTCTAGAAAAGTGTCCCTCAGCTACAGTCTTATTGATATGTGTTAATTCCCTTTCCTTATCCCTTGATGCTACCATCACATCATCTAACCTCAATCGTTCTCTACTGTTACTATATTTCAATATATCTACAAGATTGTCATATCTTGATGGAAGTGAGCTCACTAATAGAATCACTTGTACCTCATATGTTACATCAATCTAAAGATGATTGAGATTTGCAACAATATTCAAGAAATCGTCAATGTTGTCATCAATCTTTTTATTTTCTTGCATCTTGAATGTATAGAAATTTAACTGCGTATACACTCGATGTGTAAAGGATGTGATCATTAATAATCTGTCTAGAGTCATCCATGTCTCTGCGGCTGTCTCACACAGCTCAATCTTTCTTAGTAACTTATCAACTACATTCAAGAAAATTAGATGTTTAGCTTTATCACAGTGCTCTAATCTTGCCACTTGATCATCATCCCTCTTCTTCTGTTTTGCTGGATCTCGCTCTTCCTCCTCCGTGAGTGGAGTTACTCTCTTCTCTACCAACACATCCTTTACTCCAAGAACACTAAGATGTGCAAGCATTCTCGTCTTCTAGAGAGAGAAATCTCTTGATCCATCGAACATCGCAACATGTAGCGATCCTGACATCTTCGATCCGCCTCCGATCAACCATCGTGTGCTCTGATGCCAATTTGTTGTGATGTAGCACCTAATTGAATCTCAAAACCAATTATATCAAACTTGAATCAGAACTTTGACTGAATTAAAACTTAAGAAAATGAAAGAAGAGAACACGAACACGAGATTTAACGAGTTCGGGATCCAAAACCAGAATTCATACGTCTCGCCGGAGAATCTTCTCCAGAAATCCACTAGAACTTTTGAAAGTTTTCTTTTACAATCATTAAAGCTCTCTCCAACCTCTCTCAACGATTCAATCTCTCTCTCTATCTCTCTCGAGCTCGATTACAAGATAGAAGCAGATGAAAAGATATCTAATCTAAAGACTATACTGTCCTCACTTGGTTGTTGTAACAACCAAAACCACCTCAACAAACCCACGTGTGACTCACGTGCTGCAGCTTGCGAAACTTGTGATTAAACCCTCTCTTTGACCGATAGTCTTTCCTGGACTTAGGAAATTCTGAAGATAATAAGTTTCACTCCCTTCAGGTTCATTACCGCAGTAACCCCCAGACCCGGACTGGAATGAAACCCTACGCTGTGTAGCTGCAGGTTTAGCAGGCAACAAACACATGTTCTTCGGCTAGCTATCCAAGCTACTATTTACTACCTCTGACAAGAACATAACGAGAGGAAGCACAAGCAGCACTATCGCACACACGCTCAGCTAGCTACATTGATCGACAAAACGATTCGCACTCGAATCATGTCTCTCCGATATTATGAAAACAAGAAGCTAGGTGATCTCCTCCAGCTATGGTACCATTCAAGACTTAATTCTGAATCAGCTATTTTATCTCTCCTATACTTTGTATTTTAAGCATGCCCTTGTACTCGAATTTAGTCAAGCTCTCATCATTGTAAATGTCTTAATTTAAATCAATTTCACATTTCATCAAAAAAAGTATATATATCTAGATTGAATATCATTAACATTATTGAGAAAGTGATAAGATAAAGAACAAAAGAAAATTCAAAGAGGAAGACTTACTGATTTTGTCTCCAAGTAAACGCAAGTCTCCCTTACAAAGAAAATTCTAAGTCTTTGGGTGTAGAAGTTTAGGTCCCATTCGAATATTTTGCCGGTTCCGATTTAAAATGTGTCTTCTATTTCAATTCGGTTTAAAGCCTGATCCTTGAATTTAGAATTTTTTGCCCAGATCTAAGTATTATATTGGTAAAAGAAAATTCAAAGATTAGGATGCGAGATGGGACATGTTTCTCAAGTAACCTACAAAAATAAATGCTGGATTGATTTACACCTTACAACGTATGAGATACTAATCGTACTACTATTATTGATTTCTTTTCTTTCAAAAATAATGTCACTATAAAATATCTAGATTAAATATTATTGGTGAAACATTGTTGAGAAAGTGATAAGAAAACATACCAAAGAAAATTCAAAGAGAAAGACTTGCCTCCGCTGTCTCCCTTACAAAGAGAATCCAAAGACGAAGACTTGCTGATGTGCAGTAAACGCAACTTTGCCTTACAAAATATCTTACAAAGGCCGTTTGCATTTTTACCAAAGATAAAAAAAAAGAAGAAAATCTGTTGAGCAGATCATAAAAATGAGCTCTAGTAGTGGGTGTTCTAATTTGATTATCCTCTCTCTGCTAGTGTTGCTGATCCTTGATTCTGCAGATTTCACCGTTTCCAGCACTTGTCTTGAGAAATGTGGAGAAATCGACATCCCATACCCATTTGGAATCGGAACGGGTTGCTATCTTGAGAAATGGTACGAAATTGAGTGCGTTAAATCTTCCTCTATTCCAGGGAAGAGTATCCCTTTTCTTTCCGTAATTCGCAAGGAAGTTGTGAATATCTCTCTTCCAGACCCCTGGGATTATTCCATGCGGGGAGGTATTAAGGTTTCTAAGTTTGTAATAGGTTTGGTTAGTTACGGTTATTTCCGGTTTAGTTCATTCTTTGGTAATTGTATATAACGTTCACATTTGTACAGTGTTTTCCAATTTATTGAATGAGAAAAACAGTTTTCTTCTTCTTCTCTTTCAAGTCACGCACCTTGCGTGATATGGTATCAGAGCTTTCGTTCTTGTGATTTTGATCTCTTTTCTTCGATTTTGAGCTCGGATTCTCTTCTCAGATCATAGATCTAAACTCCGATAAGCTCAGTTTTCGAAACCATGGTGAAAATCACAAAACACCCTCGACGATCGACTCGATTGCAAGATTCTTCAGGTTCCGCTTCACAAAAGAAATCTCGATCTGCTGTGTTTGAAGATTCTCCACTCCGATCTCATCTTGATGGCGATCTCCGTGCATCTCGATCTCAGAGTGACCAAAACTCATCAAATGCTACAGATCCGACGCAGTCTCCTTTCTATATGCAAAGTGGTGATAATCCAGGTCTCAATATCATCTCAATACATCTGGATGGTACGAACTTTGATGATTGGTTTGCTGCTATGCGTATTTCTCTTGATGCTAAGAATAAGTTGGGGTTTGTGGATGGATCTCTGCCTAGACCTTTAGTCTCAGATTTGAACTTTAAACTGTGGTCTAGATCTAACTCTATGGTGAAAGCTTGGTTGTTGAACTCGGTTTCTCCACAGATTTATCGAAGTATTTTGCGTATTGATGATGCATCGGATATATGGCGTGATCTCTATGGCAGATTCCACATGTCCAACCTTCCAAGGACTTTTAATCTCACTCAGGAAATACAAGATTTTCGTCAAGGATCACTCTCTCTATCTGAATACTACACTCACTTGAAGACTCTCTGGAATCAGTTGGAAAGTGTAGAGGAGCTTGATGATCCCTGTACCTGTGGAAAAGCTGCTCGATTGCAACAGAAGGCAGAGAGAGCTCGGATTGTAAAATTTCTTGCAGGACTCAACGATTCTTACACCATAGTAAGACGTCAGATCATTGCAAAGAAAGCTCTACCGTCCTTGGTTGAAGTTTATAATTTGTTAGATCAAGATGACAGTCAGAAGGGCTTCACTAATGTTATTTCACCTCCCACTGCTTTCCAAGTTTCAGATCAGTCTCAACAGTCACATGAGATATGTTATGTTCAGAGTGGACCAAACAAAGGGAGGCCAATATGCTCTTTTTGCAACCGGGTAGGACACATTGCAGAGAGATGCTACAAAAAGCATGGCTTCCCACCAGGTTTTGTTTCAAAGAACAAATTCTCATATGATAAGATGCAGAAAACTGCATCAGTTTTGCCTGCACAGAAGAGTTTTCAGAATATCTCACCAATAGCTGCTCAAGTTAATCTCTCCCCTACTCCATCTTCTCCTAATGTTGAGAGTCTGATTGGGGACATGACTAATGATCAGTTGCAAGGTCTCATTGCCCTCTTCAGTTCCAAACTGCAAAACTCACATATCAACTTACCAGCTGAAGCCAGTTCTTCCCAAAGCCCCATTGGTAACACTGATATCTCCTTTTCTCCTATTACTTATAGCTTTGTTGGAATCCTGAATGTTTCTCGACATACTCTCTCCAATGAAACTTGGGTAATTGACTCCGGAGCAACACATCATGTCTGTTATGATAGGACTTTGTTTGTATTTCTAGATACATCCATTGTGAGTTTTGTGAATCTTCCTACAGGCTCTACGGTCAACATTAGTGGTGTTGGTCAAGTTCGATTGAATCAGGACATTCTTCTCCATAATGTTCTGTTCATTCCTGAATTTCGGTTAAATCTGCTAAGTATCAGTTCATTAACTACTACTTTAGGCTCCAGAGTGGTTTTTGATCCGACATGTTGTGAAATACAGGATCTTACCAAGGGATCGACGATTGGAAAAGGTAGGAGAGTTGGTAACCTGTATATGATGGATACTGTCATTGATTCTCCCTCAGTCAATGCTACTGTGGACATTGGCTTGTGGCATCAAAGGCTAGGACATCCTTCATATGCAAGACTGGATCTGATTTCAGAAGCATTGGGCACTACCAGGCATAAGAATAAAGGAATTGCTTATTGTCATGTTTGTCATTTGGCTAAGCAAAAGAGACTATCTTTTCCCTTTGAGAACAATATGTGTAATTCAGTTTTTGACTTGTTACATATAGACTTATGGGGGCCTTTTCAAATGGAGACAGTTGATGGATATAGACATTTTCTTACAATAGTTGATGATCATTCGAGAGCTACATGGATTTATTTGCTAAAGACAAAGAGTGAGGTTTTAACAGTATTTCCTGCATTCATCAACAAAGTGGAAAATCAATTTAATGTTAAGGTTAAGGCTGTCAGATCCGACAATGCACCCGAACTGAGCTTCACAGCATAATTTCTTCAGAAAGGGATTGAATCATTCCACTCTTGTCCTGAAACCCCTGAGCAGAACTCTGTTGTTGAACGCAAACATCAGCACTTGCTCAACGTTGCTAGGGCCTTAATGTTTCAGTCCAAGCTGCCACTTCAATACTGGGGAGACAGTATATTGACGGCTGCATTTCTGATTAACCGAATGCCTCTACCGATTCATTCCAATAAATCTCCATATGAGATCCTCACTGGGAAAGCTCCTGTTTACGATCAATTGAAAACTTTTGGCTGTTTGTGTTATAGCACAACATCTCCTAAGCAACGTCATAAGTTCATGCCAAGATCAAGAGCCTGTGTATTTCTAGGATATCCTCCTGGTTTCAAAGGATATAAACTTATGGACTTGGAAAGTCATAGGATTTTCATATCCAGGAATGTTGAGTTTGTTGAAGAGGTATTTCCTTTGGCTCCTCCTGTGGATTCAGTGCATGAAAATAATCCTTTTGCCTCAGGTATTCCCGTATCCAGCTCTATTCCATCACCTCAAATTTCTATCTCAACACCAATTTCTTCTCATAGGACCCGAACTATGCCTACTCATTTACAGGATTATCATTGTTACTCTCTATCTAATGATATTCCCTATCCTATTTCATCCATCATTTCATACTCACATCTCTCACCCCAGTATATCTCATACATCAATAATATCACTCATATCAAAATCCCTCAAACTTATTCTGAGGCAAAGGATTCAAAAGAGTGGTGTGAAGCAGCTGATAAAGAGATCTCTGCTATGGAATCCACAAATACTTGGGATATTGTGAGTCTTCCTGCTGGTAAGAAAGCTGTTGGATGTAAATGGGTATTCACATTGAAATTTCATGCAAATGGAACACTTGAGAGATACAAGGCTAGAATTGTTGCAAAGGGGTTTACACAGAAACCTGGCCTTGATTACACTGAAACATTCTCACCGGTTGCTAAGATGGCTACTGTGAAACTATTGTTGAAGGTCTCTGCATCCAAACGTTGGGTTCTTAGGCAACTAGACATCTCTAATGCTTTCCTGAATGGTACTTTGGATGAAGTGATCTACATGAGACTTCCTGAGGGTTATGCTGAACGTCAGGGGGACAGTTTGCCTCCTAATGTTGTTTGCAAGCTCAAGAAATCTATCTATGGTCTTAAGCAAGCTTCTAGACAGTGGTTTTTAAAATTTTCGGAAGCTTTGTTGGATTTGGGGTTTCTTAAGTGTCATGGAGATCACACACTGTTTGTTAAGACTACTTCAGATGACTTCATTGCAGTTTTGGTTTATGTTGATGACATTGCTATTGCAAGTTCTTCCGAATCTGCGGCGGACACTCTGGTTGATGCTTTGAAGAAGCTTTTCAAATTACGAGACCTAGGCCCTTTGAAATACTTTCTAGGCTTGGAGGTTGCTCGTTCTGATCTGGTATTGCCTTATGTCAGCGGAAGTATGCCTTGGAGCTTCTTACATCCATGGGCATGCTAGCTTGCAAACCATCATCCACTCCTATGGTTCCTAATCTGCAGCTTTCTCAATCGAATGGTGATTTGCTTCCGGACAAGGAGATGTATAGAAGTTTGGTTGGGAAACTGATGTATCTCACCATAACGAGACCCGACATTACTTTTGCTGTAAACAAGCTTTGTCAGTTTTCTTCTGCTCCACGGACAGTTCATCTTCAAGCAGTTTACAAAGTTCTTCAGTACCTTAAAGGCACAGTGGGACAGGGTTTATTTTACTCTGCTGATCCTGACTTGACATTAAAGGGTTTTGCTGATTCTGATTGGGCAGCTTGCAAAGATAGTAGAAGATCTACCACTGGTTTCACAATGTTTCTGGGGTCTTCCCTTATCTCTTGGAAATCCAAGAAGCAGCTGATAGCCGGAATTTTTAGGCTCTAGCACACCAATTAACCCGATGTGCTAACACCACAATAATGGTGTATCGTTATAGCACGTAGGGTATCGAATCCACAGGGAAACAAGAACAACACACTAAGAATACAGGATTTCGTTTAATCTAAGCAAATAGGGGTTTTTATAATTTGAAAATTACTAATTACCTAATAACTAGTAAACAAAAACAGAGCAAAACAGAATTAAACTAAAACAGGGGAAGATTAAATACATAGAGCGCTAAGGAAATGATAACGTTTCATAGCAAGGTTTAAAATTCAGATAATTAAACAAGAACAAAAACTGTTTTTCGATTTAAAACTATATCATGCAAACGAATCCTTGGGTAAGGTTATTGACTTCGGGTGACTCCTAACTAATTCGAGATGTTAAATTATTCGACAAAAAGCATTCTTTTAGCCTAAGAGCACGAATAAAGATTGATCCACTCCCGTGGTATCGATCCCTTTCAAAGTCTATCAATTCACAAGAACTCCCGTTCGCAATTCAAAGACAATGAAGCATTAAATTCAAGTCTAAATAGCCACAATTCATCTTAAACATCAACTCCCGTTGGCTAAGGTATGAAGAGCACTCAATGAATTCATTCCGAGATAATATCAAACACCTCCCGATGGATAAAATCTCTAAAGCTCTAAACTAACTTGATCAAGGTCAATTGAGCATTAAGAACACTCAACGAGTAAAGAACGCAAAGAGTCTAGCTCTTAAACATCAAGAACAAGCCAAGAATCACCCTAATCTACCATACCCAAGAATCCTTAAAAGACTACTCACTAATCATGGTTTTAATGCATAAACACATAGAAAGTCCAGAATTAAACATACTCACAAGATGAAAACAAGAAGATTCAAGCCAAGAAAAACAACATAAACATCGAAAACAAGAATCTACTCAAGAACATGAAAAGTCAACTCACAAATACTAACTCAAATTCAAAGATAAAACCATAGAAATGAAGATAAAGAAAAGATTAAGCATAATCTAGAAGGAAATTGAATTCAAACCATAGATTTATAAGATATGATTCAATACAAACTCTCAAAAACTAGAGAGGTAAGAGTTCTTGTTCGTTTTTCTAAGATAAAAGATTAGTGGTTCTGTCAAAAGTGGTCTAAAAGTGTCTTTAAAGGAAGAAGAAGTCGAAATAATACATCGGTATCGATCCGTTCCAGGTCGATACGTGACTCGGTACATGCGTATCGACCTTTGTTTGGTCGATACGTGAGTCGGTACTATACGCGGTGGTTTCCGGCTTTTATCCTCACGATTATCGACCCTTGTTTTGGTCGATACGTCGGTCGACATGCCTATATCGACCTGCTTCTGGTCGGTACGCCGGTCGGTATGCTTCTCTCCGAGTTGTTGTCATTTTTGATCGGCTTCCTCCATGGTTTTTCCTCCTTTAATGGCTTGATTTTGCACCTTCATACTCCAAATTGGTTCATCCAAGTGTCACCAAGTCCTAAACATAACAAAAACAAAGAAAACACAAGCCAAATAGACATATATACACCTAGGACCCTAAGATGAGACTCATGATCTAAATAAGAGCAAAATCAATGCAAAATGATACAAAACTAACCTATATGTGCCCAAAAAGGAATGAAAATATACTCTAAATACATGTAATATATGCACCTATCAGCAGCATACCGTGTCTCGCTCCTCCGCTGAAGCTGAGTACAGGGCTTTAGCTTTGGCTTCTTGTGAAATTTCTTGGCTGGCCACGTTATTGAAGGATTTACATGTTGATACAGGTTCTCTTCCTATTCTCTATTCTGATAGCACTGCAGCCATATCCATAGCTTCAAATCAGGTGTTTCACGAACGTACAAAGCATGTGGAGGTTGATTGCCATACAGTTCGTGAAAAACTTGACAAAGGTCTGCTCAAACTCTTACATGTCAAAACAGAGGATCAAGTTGCAGACTGCTTAACCAAACCTCTTTTCCCGGTTACTTTCCACCATCTTTTATCCAAGATGAGCTTACTAAACATCTTCAGCTCATCTTGAGGGGGACTATTAAGGTTTCTAAGTTTGTAATAGGTTTGGTTAGTTACGGTTATTTCCGGTTTAGTTCATTCTTTGGTAATTGTATATAACGTTCACATTTGTACAGTGTTTTCCAATTAATTGAATGAGAAAAACAGTTTTCTTCTTCTTCTCTTTCAAGTCACGCACCTTGCGTGATAGGAGGGTCAGTTCGCATAAAAAACAACATAACTTCAAAAGGATGCTCAAGCAACGAAGAACAACTTGGATCACTTTTAAATTTGACAGGTACTCCTTTTTACGTTAGCTACAGTAATACATTAATAGCGTCTGGTTGCAACAACACGGCATCATTGACGAATGTCGAGCCAAACATAGTGGGATGCAAGTCTAGCTGCGTCGCACCACACCGTACAGCCTCAGAAGATGATTTTGCCGCACTCACTTGTGCTGATTATCGCTTCAGTCCTAGTGGTTGTAATGGAACAAGCATTATCGATGAAAAAAACTGCAATGGGTTTCGATGCTGCAAGGCAAACGTCCCTGCTCGAATTCAGCAGATTGTTGGTGTAACAATTGATAGCACCACCAAACCGGGAGAGTGCAAAGTTGCATTCTTAACATACGAGGAATACTCTTTCGTAAGGGGATCTGATCCCAAACGACTTCATTCTATAGGATCTGCAACGGTTGAGCTAGGGTGGTTCATCCATACAGCGAATCATTCGTATGTAAACTCTTTAGGATGCCATAGTTTGGAAGAGTACAAACATTTAAGAGAATACGCATATATAAGTACTTACGGAATCAGTTGTTATTGCGACTATAATGCTTATTTAAGCTATGCAAAATGCTCATGCAATGACAATTACGAAGGCAACCCATACCTTCAGGGCGGAGGCGGATGCAAAGGTGAGAAATTGTGTTTATAGTTCATTATTTTTATTCAAGTCTTCTATGACCACGATTAAAGTAAACATACATATATGATCATCGTTTGATTAAAATTTCTTTATATTTTCAAACGCAGATATTAATGAATGTCTTCTAAAAGACAATGATGGAAATTACATACACTGTCCGGGAGGCACGTGTGTCAATTTGCAGGGACATTGGGACTGTGTGTACAAAAATCATCGGCCACTAGTTATTGGTAAGTCGTGCAAATTTCTATCTAAAATACACTCGCATCTGTATAATGGTGATGATCGACATTTATATTATTATCTATCCAAGCAGTACAAGAAAAAGTATGTTAGTTTTCATCTTTATGTTTTTCTCGGTTTGCAGGGATTGGCTCGAGTTTTGGCTCATTGATTTTTATTGTTGGAATATATTGGTTATACAAATTTATCAAAAAGCAGAAGAGGTTAAAGCAAAAGAAGAAGTTTTTTAAGCGTAACGGGGGTTTACTATTGCAACAACAATTGACTGCAACGGAAGGCAACGTTGAGAAGACAAAAGTGTTCAGCTCGAGAGAGTTGGAAAAAGCTACTGAAAACTTTAGCATAACTAGAATACTTGGTCAGGGTGGTCAAGGTACTGTGTACAAAGGAATGTTTGTCGATGGTAGAATTGTAGCAGTGAAAAAGTCTAAAGTCGTGGACGAAGATAAGTTGGAAGAGTTCATCAATGAGGTTGTCATTCTTTCGCAGATCAACCACAGAAACATCGTGAAACTCTTGGGGTGTTGTCTTGAGACAGATGTTCCTATTCTCGTCTACGAGTTTATTCCTACTTTTTGAACATCTTCATGATGAATTGGAGGATTACACGCTGACTACTTGGGAAGTGCGCCTCCGCATTGCTGTAGATATTGCAGGAGCTCTTTCGTACTTGCACTCGGCTGCATCGTCTCCAATCTATCATAGAGACGTCAAATCTACAAACATAATGCTGGATGAGAAATATCGAGCCAAGGTATCTGATTTCGGAACTTCAAGATCAGTAACGGTGGATCACGCCCACTTGACAACGGTAGTTTCAGGTACAGTGGGATACGTGGATCCAGAGTATTTTCAGTCTAGCCAATTCACAGATAAAAGTGATGTTTATAGCTTTGGGGTGGTGCTCGTGGAGCTCATTACCGGTGAAAAATCAGTTTCTTTTCTGCGATCTCAAGAAAACAGGACATTGGCAACTTATTTCATTCTTGCGATGAAAGATAATACACTCTTTGACATCATTGACCCACGAATAAGAGATGGCTGCAAGTTGAATCAAGTGACTGCAACTGCAAAAATTGCAAGGAAATGTCTTAATCTGAAGGGGAGAAAGCGACCAAGCATGAGAGAAGTGTCCATGGAGTTAGAGAAGATTCGTTCGTCTTCTGAAGATATGCAGCCAGATGAATATGTTAGCGAAAATGAAGAAGAAAGAGAGGAAGGAGTCGTGGAAGTTAATATAGAGGTTGAATCTTGGAACAGTGTGGCTGTTACTGCTCCAACGTATCAATGCAACGGTGCGGCATCAGATGTTGAACCATTGTTTCCTCTTCAGACACTATGAAACTTCAATCTCACGTAACACTTTATTAAAGGTTGGCAAGTGAGAAAGGTAAAATAGGTAAAAGACCTCGTAAATTCATATCTTCTGTAATGTATATCAGTTGTATTGAACATATTTTATGTTTTCTTCTTATCCGGGACAGATTAATATCGATTATAAAAATTGAATGTTATATTATGTTATTTCCTCCATTTCACAAAAAGCATTATTTTACGTTTTTTTTTATTTATAAATAGTGTTATTTTGTATTTTCAATGCAAAATATTATATAAAATCAAATTTTAACTTTATTTTTCTAGTGTATTAATTAGATAGAGAAAGTGTTTTTAGTGTATTAAATAAGAGTAATAAAGAACTTTTAATAATTTTAGTAAGTAAAATGTGTCAAAATAACTTTATTTGTAAAACGGAGAGAGTAGCAAACATTGTATAGTATTTTTTGTCACTATTGACATTGTAGTAATTAATGTTATCAAGATTTTAATGTTTGAAAACATGATTTCTGATGTGATCATGGCTAGCTCAATGACTAAGGAGGAGGAAGCACAAACTGATCCGGAACTTGTACCCAAGGAAGCTAAGGAAGAAACCGAAGAAGACTTAAGCATTCCGCCCGGAGCTATGGCAAGGTCCAAAGCTAAGAAGTTCCATCAAGCTTTTCACAAGCTAATGACGTCTATCCAGGGTAATCTTGAGTTTGCTAATCCATCCACACTGGTTGTGATACAAGCAACTTGAGAATTCAACAAGGGAGGTGTTGTGACTTGCACTCTTTTTCCCTTGGGCTTGGTTTTGTCCCAATTGGATTTTCCAGCCAAGATTTTTAATGAGGCTTGTTCACAACACTTGAATAAAAGGCTCATTGTTGAAATCCATCCCATGCTTCTCTTCTTTTGCGAAAACAAGGAGGAGCCTATTTTCTTATTCAAACTTGTTTTAAATAATGTTGTTATTTCCTAGGTGTGTTGTTGTTTCCCTGTATTTTCAAACTCTATATGTACTCCCTCATGTCATCTCTTTCATTTTATGAAACATCTTTTTATCAAAAACAGTTCATAAACTTTGTTTGATCAAACACTTGCTAAGTGTATTCGAATTTTCATCCTTGCACAATAGCAAGCTCATATATAAGGCAATCGGATCTTGTATCCTTGTCTAAGCCAAGCTATCATCGTTCATCTTCTACTTTCGCTCGTTCGTTTTCATCCATTCGTCCATCGTCCGTTCACCGTTCACCATTGTCTGACTTCCGACATCACTCATCCAACCGTTCGTTCGTTCGGCCGCACGTTCGTTCGATCGTCTTCGTCCGATCAGTCACGTTCACCCTTCATTTCCTTCACCCGATCCAGATCCATCTTCCAAAGTCACTCCAGCACGTTCATACTTCCGCAAACTCCAATCATTCGGTGATTACAAGCCCAACTTCATCCGTAAACACACTACCTCCACAAAGTCGTCCTTGGACAGTTAGATCCTTTCCATAAGGATCACATCAAGTGGTATCAGAGCAAGCTTTGTGACCAGGTTGTGTTTTTCCAATTCGATTATCTCTTCACAGTTCATGTTTCGATTTTTGACTTTTGGAATTCTACTCAAAACATGACTATTCGAATCATTTGCTAAAAACTTGTTCTTCACGGTTTCTATTCCTTGTTTTCAAATCTGTTTAGTTTGTTGATTGTTTTAAAATTTTCAGTGAACAAGTGACTTGTTTAAGTGATTGAATATTTCAGGTACCATGGTGGAATCGAGCCATGAAGAAGATGAACCAGCAAATCCTAATGGGGAAGCCAACAATCCGAATCAGCTGTTGTTAGATGCTCTCACAGCTAGGCTGACTACAATCATGGACCAAAGGCTAGAGAGTTTTAGGGTTGAGGTTGTATATTCAGAGCAAGAAAGATCCAGGAGAAGCCGCAATCATTCAGCCACAGAAAATTATTATAGTCATGCATCTCGGTCTAGTGGTTCTAGGAGAAGAAGGCATGATCTAGATGAAAGGCAACCAAGGTTTACGGATCTTCTTGGTGGTGTTAAACTCAAACTGCCTGAGTTTAAAGGTACTAGCAATCCAGAGGAGTACCTTGAGTGGGAAAAGAAAATCGAGATTGTGTTCGATTGCAAGGAGTACACACAAGGCTATTATGTTTGAAAAGCAATTAAAGAGAAGAAGCTACAAAAATAGTTTTGGTGCAAGCAATCCTAATTATCAAAGGGAAGAAANAGTCCTAAACATAACAAAAACAAAGAAAACACAAGCCAAATAGACATATATACACCTAGGACCCTAAGATGAGACTCATGATCTAAATAAGAGCAAAATCAATGCAAAATGATACAAAACTAACCTATATGTGCCCAAAAAGGAATGAAAATATACTCTAAATACATGTAATATATGCACCTATCAGCAGCATACCGTGTCTCGCTCCTCCGCTGAAGCTGAGTACAGGGCTTTAGCTTTGGCTTCTTGTGAAATTTCTTGGCTGGCCACGTTATTGAAGGATTTACATGTTGATACAGGTTCTCTTCCTATTCTCTATTCTGATAGCACTGCAGCCATATCCATAGCTTCAAATCAGGTGTTTCACGAACGTACAAAGCATGTGGAGGTTGATTGCCATACAGTTCGTGAAAAACTTGACAAAGGTCTGCTCAAACTCTTACATGTCAAAACAGAGGATCAAGTTGCAGACTGCTTAACCAAACCTCTTTTCCCGGTTACTTTCCACCATCTTTTATCCAAGATGAGCTTACTAAACATCTTCAGCTCATCTTGAGGGGGACTATTAAGGTTTCTAAGTTTGTAATAGGTTTGGTTAGTTACGGTTATTTCCGGTTTAGTTCATTCTTTGGTAATTGTATATAACGTTCACATTTGTACAGTGTTTTCCAATTAATTGAATGAGAAAAACAGTTTTCTTCTTCTTCTCTTTCAAGTCACGCACCTTGCGTGATAGGAGGGTCAGTTCGCATAAAAAACAACATAACTTCAAAAGGATGCTCAAGCAACGAAGAACAACTTGGATCACTTTTAAATTTGACAGGTACTCCTTTTTACGTTAGCTACAGTAATACATTAATAGCGTCTGGTTGCAACAACACGGCATCATTGACGAATGTCGAGCCAAACATAGTGGGATGCAAGTCTAGCTGCGTCGCACCACACCGTACAGCCTCAGAAGATGATTTTGCCGCACTCACTTGTGCTGATTATCGCTTCAGTCCTAGTGGTTGTAATGGAACAAGCATTATCGATGAAAAAAACTGCAATGGGTTTCGATGCTGCAAGGCAAACGTCCCTGCTCGAATTCAGCAGATTGTTGGTGTAACAATTGATAGCACCACCAAACCGGGAGAGTGCAAAGTTGCATTCTTAACATACGAGGAATACTCTTTCGTAAGGGGATCTGATCCCAAACGACTTCATTCTATAGGATCTGCAACGGTTGAGCTAGGGTGGTTCATCCATACAGCGAATCATTCGTATGTAAACTCTTTAGGATGCCATAGTTTGGAAGAGTACAAACATTTAAGAGAATACGCATATATAAGTACTTACGGAATCAGTTGTTATTGCGACTATAATGCTTATTTAAGCTATGCAAAATGCTCATGCAATGACAATTACGAAGGCAACCCATACCTTCAGGGCGGAGGCGGATGCAAAGGTGAGAAATTGTGTTTATAGTTCATTATTTTTATTCAAGTCTTCTATGACCACGATTAAAGTAAACATACATATATGATCATCGTTTGATTAAAATTTCTTTATATTTTCAAACGCAGATATTAATGAATGTCTTCTAAAAGACAATGATGGAAATTACATACACTGTCCGGGAGGCACGTGTGTCAATTTGCAGGGACATTGGGACTGTGTGTACAAAAATCATCGGCCACTAGTTATTGGTAAGTCGTGCAAATTTCTATCTAAAATACACTCGCATCTGTATAATGGTGATGATCGACATTTATATTATTATCTATCCAAGCAGTACAAGAAAAAGTATGTTAGTTTTCATCTTTATGTTTTTCTCGGTTTGCAGGGATTGGCTCGAGTTTTGGCTCATTGATTTTTATTGTTGGAATATATTGGTTATACAAATTTATCAAAAAGCAGAAGAGGTTAAAGCAAAAGAAGAAGTTTTTTAAGCGTAACGGGGGTTTACTATTGCAACAACAATTGACTGCAACGGAAGGCAACGTTGAGAAGACAAAAGTGTTCAGCTCGAGAGAGTTGGAAAAAGCTACTGAAAACTTTAGCATAACTAGAATACTTGGTCAGGGTGGTCAAGGTACTGTGTACAAAGGAATGTTTGTCGATGGTAGAATTGTAGCAGTGAAAAAGTCTAAAGTCGTGGACGAAGATAAGTTGGAAGAGTTCATCAATGAGGTTGTCATTCTTTCGCAGATCAACCACAGAAACATCGTGAAACTCTTGGGGTGTTGTCTTGAGACAGATGTTCCTATTCTCGTCTACGAGTTTATTCCTACTTTTTGAACATCTTCATGATGAATTGGAGGATTACACGCTGACTACTTGGGAAGTGCGCCTCCGCATTGCTGTAGATATTGCAGGAGCTCTTTCGTACTTGCACTCGGCTGCATCGTCTCCAATCTATCATAGAGACGTCAAATCTACAAACATAATGCTGGATGAGAAATATCGAGCCAAGGTATCTGATTTCGGAACTTCAAGATCAGTAACGGTGGATCACGCCCACTTGACAACGGTAGTTTCAGGTACAGTGGGATACGTGGATCCAGAGTATTTTCAGTCTAGCCAATTCACAGATAAAAGTGATGTTTATAGCTTTGGGGTGGTGCTCGTGGAGCTCATTACCGGTGAAAAATCAGTTTCTTTTCTGCGATCTCAAGAAAACAGGACATTGGCAACTTATTTCATTCTTGCGATGAAAGATAATACACTCTTTGACATCATTGACCCACGAATAAGAGATGGCTGCAAGTTGAATCAAGTGACTGCAACTGCAAAAATTGCAAGGAAATGTCTTAATCTGAAGGGGAGAAAGCGACCAAGCATGAGAGAAGTGTCCATGGAGTTAGAGAAGATTCGTTCGTCTTCTGAAGATATGCAGCCAGATGAATATGTTAGCGAAAATGAAGAAGAAAGAGAGGAAGGAGTCGTGGAAGTTAATATAGAGGTTGAATCTTGGAACAGTGTGGCTGTTACTGCTCCAACGTATCAATGCAACGGTGCGGCATCAGATGTTGAACCATTGTTTCCTCTTCAGACACTATGAAACTTCAATCTCACGTAACACTTTATTAAAGGTTGGCAAGTGAGAAAGGTAAAATAGGTAAAAGACCTCGTAAATTCATATCTTCTGTAATGTATATCAGTTGTATTGAACATATTTTATGTTTTCTTCTTATCCGGGACAGATTAATATCGATTATAAAAATTGAATGTTATATTATGTTATTTCCTCCATTTCACAAAAAGCATTATTTTACGTTTTTTTTTATTTATAAATAGTGTTATTTTGTATTTTCAATGCAAAATATTATATAAAATCAAATTTTAACTTTATTTTTCTAGTGTATTAATTAGATAGAGAAAGTGTTTTTAGTGTATTAAATAAGAGTAATAAAGAACTTTTAATAATTTTAGTAAGTAAAATGTGTCAAAATAACTTTATTTGTAAAACGGAGAGAGTAGCAAACATTGTATAGTATTTTTTGTCACTATTGACATTGTAGTAATTAATGTTATCAAGATTTTAATGTTTGAAAACATGATTTCTGATGTGATCATGGCTAGCTCAATGACTAAGGAGGAGGAAGCACAAACTGATCCGGAACTTGTACCCAAGGAAGCCAAGGAAGAAACCGAAGAAGACTTAAGCATTCCGCCCGGAGCTATGGCAAGGTCCAAAGCTAAGAAGTTCCATCAAGCTTTTCACAAGCTAATGACGTCTATCCAGGGTAATCTTGAGTTTGCTAATCCATCCACACTGGTTGTGATACAAGCAACTTGAGAATTCAACAAGGGAGGTGTTGTGACTTGCACTCTTTTTCCCTTGGGCTTGGTTTTGTCCCAATTGGATTTTCCAGCCAAGATTTTTAATGAGGCTTGTTCACAACACTTGAATAAAAGGCTCATTGTTGAAATCCATCCCATGCTTCTCTTCTTTTGCGAAAACAAGGAGGAGCCTATTTTCTTATTCAAACTTGTTTTAAATAATGTTGTTATTTCCTAGGTGTGTTGTTGTTTCCCTGTATTTTCAAACTCTATATGTACTCCCTCATGTCATCTCTTTCATTTTATGAAACATCTTTTTATCAAAAACAGTTCATAAACTTTGTTTGATCAAACACTTGCTAAGTGTATTCGAATTTTCATCCTTGCACAATAGCAAGCTCATATATAAGGCAATCGGATCTTGTATCCTTGTCTAAGCCAAGCTATCATCGTTCATCTTCTACTTTCGCTCGTTCGTTTTCATCCATTCGTCCATCGTCCGTTCACCGTTCACCATTGTCTGACTTCCGACATCACTCATCCAACCGTTCGTTCGTTCGGCCGCACGTTCGTTCGATCGTCTTCGTCCGATCAGTCACGTTCACCCTTCATTTCCTTCACCCGATCCAGATCCATCTTCCAAAGTCACTCCAGCACGTTCATACTTCCGCAAACTCCAATCATTCGGTGATTACAAGCCCAACTTCATCCGTAAACACACTACCTCCACAAAGTCGTCCTTGGACAGTTAGATTCTTTCCATAAGGATCACATCAATTTCGCTATACAATTAAGTATTTAAAACATTTATCAAATTATCGTATTTCAGCATTTTCGATTCCGCCATAGATGAACGTGTTTAGAATATAACCAACATAAACAGAACGTTATCGATCAATTAAAAGAAACTTTTTAACATCTTCTAATTATTTTGTAAAAATTCTGTATCGTTTAATTGTTTTTTTTTTTTTTATAAAATGTAAATATATTACCAGTGGAACGAGGGTTTGTTCACAAAAGTTGTTTAGCTTTTGTTCTCTATTTTGATCACTTCACTTACATCTCAGATCAGCTCCCTTTCCCACCCTTTTTTTTTTTTTGACATCACCTTTTTACCACCCTTTAAGGTCACTGACATCTCAAGTCAAGAATGACAAAACAAAACATATTCCTTCAAGAAGTTGATATCCAGTAGATCAGCTCAAGTAACAATGTCGCATATATACTTACAAAGGTGCTTCTTGCTATGATGTTCATAAGAGTCAATAAGAGAAATACACATATTTTCAAAAAGAATTAAGGGAAAAAACATGAAGTTTTTTAAATTGGTGGAATGTACATGAAGAAGAGAGAGAAAACCATGGGCAAAAAATTTTCGGACCAAACTGCCCTCGGGACAATGGGCGGGAAGACTCTAATCTCTGTATCTCGTAGGCGACACAAAGGACTGTAACGTGTCAGGAATGGGTACAACGCTGGAGATAACCGCGGTAGTGTGTAAGGAATGGGTCCAATGCTGGAGAACAGATAAAAAAGTGGGACCCACATGGTTAAATGCACTGATGACGTCTCTTCCACTATGTCAACGGATGTCGTGCTATCTACGACTTAAATTGAGCTTCTTACTGCAGTTGGAAATAATCAACTTTTGGAGACAAACAGCTGACGTGGGGACCACATATGTTATCCAACGATATGTAAACCTATAACAAGATAGAATAATATATATATCATAACATATATTCATGATATGTCAAACATATATTATGATATATGATAAAATATCATGATATGTCAAACATATATTTTGATATATATTTAAATATTCTGATCTATAAATTTATATCAAGGTTCATAAAAATATATCAACATAACATCAAAAGGGTTTTCAAACTCTAAAATCAAAAGGATTTCAAAACTCTAAAATATCATGATATGTCAACATATATATGATACATGTCAAAGATTTGTGATATATAAATCTATATCATGATATATTGATGTTTTTACTTGTAAAAGTTTTAACATTTTTTTGTTTAATCTCAAACTCTAAAATCAAAAGAATTGCTTTTTAAAATATTGTGATATGCCAAACATATATATGATATATGTTAAAATATCATGATATATAAGTCAGTATCAAAGTTTACAAATATATATCATGATATATTGATAATTGACATTGTAATATTTTTGACGTTTTTGGTGACTGATTTCAAACTCTAAAATCAAAAGGATTGCTTTTTGTTCTTCAAGTTTGTATTGAACGTTACATGCGAATAAGTAACATGATATATGAATATATAAATAAAAAAAATATAACGAGTATAATTATGTTAATATCATGATATATATAGTCTAAATAATACTAATTTATCAAATTGTCTTTTTCTTTCATCCACTCATATTTTTGACGTTTTTGGAAACTGATTTCAAACTCTAAAACCAAAAGGATTGCTTTTTGTTCTTCAAGTTTGTTTTCAACGTTACATGTAAACAATTAATGTGATATATGAATATATAACACGATTAAGAAATATATAACGAGTATAATTACGTAAATGTCATGCTATATATAGTCCAAATGATACTAATTTATCTAATGGTCTTCTTCTTTCATCCACTCTTCTCATTTTCTTATGTATTATTTTCTCTTATATGTGACTTTATCTCTGGTAAGTGTATCAATAGCTGCACACACAACTCTATAGCTTCCTTTGCCAATAACTTCAAGAATCTGATATCGGTTAGAATCACGATACTATGTGATAAATTCCATCTCTGTGATAAATTCCATCTCTTTTGTCCCCTGGTGAATCATGACAATTAGAGAGAAAAACACAAACATTATAAAAATCTAGTGAGCTTATCCACACAACATGACAAATTAAAAAAAATCGATCGTATTATTATGCTTATGCAACCAAAGTTTATTGCAGTTGAAAAAGAAAAGTTTTTTTGTTTGTTTGAAAAAAGGAAAATACTTAATCCTCTATTTCTCATTCTTCGAGTCAAAGCATGATCGAAAGAGAGAGCAAAAGACTAACCTTCTTCACTTGATTTTATTGCATCTTCTTCAAATTTATCAACTTGAACCTTGCCTAATTAATTCTACAAACACAAAAGACAGAAATTGAAAACTCAAACTTCAATATAATCTCATAGATCACGAGAACTACCAAAGAAAATGGCAAATTTTCGAATCTCAAAAATCCAGAACTCAAAAACTTGATTGGCTTTTCAAAAAATAAAAAAACCCTAATTTGCTACAAGTTCCAAAACCAAACGAGCTCAACTCTTAGTCTATGAAAACGGCAAAAGAGCAGGTAAAAAAAAAACCTAGATCAAGCGACTGAAGAAGAAGAAGAAGAAGACGAGAGAGAGAATTTAAAAAATCAAAGATCTTAACATCTCTTTTCTTTATCCTTCTTCCTTCCCAATTCAAAGGATATCCAAGAAGATGAATAGAAGAAGAAGTAAAGAAACAAAAGTGTAATAAATGCTTATGCGAAAAGAACTCTTTCAGAGTTTACAAGAAGTGTTGCGTAAATCGAGATAATTTCAAAAACTATCATGATGACTATGCTGTGCAACAGAACGCTAAAGTTTCTATATGATGTAGGGTTATTATCGTCTTTGTGTCACGAAATGAGTGTATATAGCAACATCAATTTAATTACACATTTGCCATTAACCCTTTGACTAAAATATTTTACATTCTTAGGGTATGAACCACAAATACTTTATTCATAAAGCATATATATATATATATACATGTGTGTTATATGTATTATGTATATATGTGTTATATGTATTATGTATGAATGCCTTGCGCTTCGAAGGAGAGAAATATGATGATGATTTTTATCCCACTGTGTTTCTATGATAGTTTTTAACAAGGCAACATATAACACACATAAGATTAGCATCAAAGAGGAATGTTATAATTCCATCCCTCTTCCAAAATTATTTGTCATACATTGATGAGATTATGCCAAAATTATTCATAAGAAACACTTTGGCCAAACACGAAAAAGATGATAGACAAAATTGAGCCGAGTAACCAAAACATACGCTAAAATTAGCAAAAACATTCTTCAGACAGCTAAACATGAAATTGTGACAGGGACTATCAAACGTACTAATATTACGACCTCGACTCTTCTGTTGAATATAGTAGTAAGACTAAGGAATCACACTCGTCACAAGGAAGAAGCAAAAGAAGGTTTGTGAAACTGACAAATGCTTTTCTGATGATGCTTGCCTCTACATAAAAATTAATCCGAGTAACAAGCTTTTCGATACCAGAGAGATCTATCTAAAACACGATTTCTCTCAGGAGCTGCAAAACAGTTCTAAGAGTATTTCAATGCAGATTGTTTAAAGAGATGTGAAATATGTACCCATCATAAACCTCACACTACTACTTTCTCCACATTCGTTCATATGCTTCAGTCTGCGCGTGAGCCGCTGCTGCTGCCACCAGAAGCTTTCTTCCCTCCGTATTTCTGTTTTGAGAACGAGTAATACACGATATCAACAAACGACTCATTTATGGTTTCTAAACTTAGATTTGGACTAGTTTATGAGCATGCACAACTTACTTGCTTTCCTAGATTGAAGGGGATATATTTGTACTTCATCATGTGTGCGATTTGGCGCCTCATTGTCAGAACAAACAGAATAATCCAATAGCATAGAAGTATTGGCCAAAAGACAGGGATATCGAAGAAAGAAAAGAATGTCATCACAAACGCAATGCAGAAAGCCTTTGTCATGGAGTACCTGTCAACAGATGAAAGAATCGATATTCTCAAAAATCAGAACTTCCACGAAAAAATTATTGAAAAAAGATTCTGTAACTTTTGAATAAGATTCACTGAAAGACTGTCTTCATCCACAATAAAACAGATATACCATCACTTTCCCTACGCTTTTAGGCACTGCTATTTTCTAGTCTCATCTACACATACTCTACATGTCGCGCATATGATTTGATTTGTCATGGTTTATCATTCTTAATGTTCAACTGGAAAATGGATTTTAAGCCACATGTGAAACAGGACAGACCATAGTGACACAATAGCATATATTCCGTGTATAATATGCTTCACAACGCATTAGAGCTCAGCAGATATTAGCACATAAACAGAGCCTGTACTGTAAAGTTACCAGAATTTGAACTCTGGAAGTCGACGAATAAATGGCTTGAACTCATCTGAACCTTTTGTGGGTAGCATTGGACCATCAGAAGTATCAAGCTCAGGATCAACCAGTGGCGATAAAAACCCAATCAACAGGTTCAAAACATAAATCCCCAACGCATAAGAAATGATATAGAACCCTTGAACATAGAAAACCCTTAAACAGTATATCCCTGCAATCACAAGAGTCCCGATCCACCTATTCACTGCGTGAGGCGTAGTTTTGTCTACGTAATACTGATACACCCTCCACGCCTCGTTCGCACGTTGTTGTACAGGTGATGCCATGGAGGCAGCTTCACCTCCAACTCCCTCCATTTACACTTAATATCCAGAAGAATCTGCAAACTCACAAGATATTCCTATATCAATTAAACGATTCAAGATTCTATCCAGATATATATACAACCATCTACACGGTTTTCGTAGTTCCTCACAACTAATTCAAGGATCAGTTCTCAAAAATGAGATCACACTAGCATACACAATATTCCACTATATGTTCTTGTACAGACGTTTTCATCAAATAGAAATCGCTGCATGATGGAACAAACTCAAGAAAAATCTCATCATCTTTGACTAAATCCAGACCGAATAAGACCAAAACAGACTTGAATCAACTCACTAACACTACTTTCCAGTATTTAAACACGAATTTGAGCACCGATACAACGCTTAAGGTCAAGATTCATAAGATTCGGATCTCGAAGTCAGAACTCTCCCTAGATTGCGAAATCAGAACTCTACCTAAATCGAAAGCGATGAAGATAGGATCAGAGAAGAGGAGAAACTAACTTGAGCAAGAGTTAGGGTTAATTCGAGCGATAAGGAGACTGAGATGATGATTCTTGAAGATTGAGTAAGAACGGAAGTGAAGAAGCGAAGCAGATCTATGTGAAGAAGAAGAACCGACGAAGGAAGAGAGGAACGATTGATAAATCTTGGAATAGATAGATTTCAAAGGAGTCACTGTATTTATATGAAGTTTCTACTTTCGCCCCAAATATTTAATATATTAAAAAAGGCCTTTATTTTGGTCCGTTTCTCCTAAATGGAGTTATCGGTTGCTCTCATCGGAAAATTTAAATAGTTTAACAAAATTAAGCAGAATGTTGTGTGCTATTGAGAAAAAATTGATGTATTATTTAGATCATGAAGTTCAAAATGAATGTTAAATACTAACTGAAATATGATGTTATTTGTTTAATAGTTTATTATTAAATTTTCAAATTCATATTAGATTTTAACCGATTTAAAAGTGAAAAATGCAAAAACTCAAATTTTGAAGTGAATTTTGTTATTTCAAAATCCACATGTTTGATTTTAAAATTAATTTATATTTCTAGTCTTATATTAATTTAAAAATCGATTAATATTTAGAAGCCAATAACGATCAAACTTTCCAGAAATATTTATCATTTTGGTAAAAAATTTAACAAACCCATAAATTTTAAATTTACCAGAATTTCATTAAAACTTGGTTAGGAGTACATATAACTAAATTATTTATGAACATGTTCTAGTCTTGAAATCCTTCATTTGTGGTATTTATAAAATTCATGATTTGATGGCAATTGTTGGGAAAATAAATTCATCAACTAATAACTCGGTTACACCACTTGATATACAAATGGCACGCTTGCTTCATTTTTAGAAATTTCCGAAAGGTTCTACACTTGAAATCAATGAGATCTAGACCCACACACCCACTCATAATCCTAAGAGAATTAGATTACGAAGCTGTTAATTCTAGTTATTAGTGAGGCCCTCAATACACCATCACTTTTTTTTTCAATGAATGTAAAATTTATTCATCAAAAGGACCTTTTTACATCTAGTGCATATTTTAAGTTTGGGAAGAGAACCAAAACATGAGAAGATCTACATATTTTGGGTCGCCGGAGTTGCAGAATAAGCTGAGCCTATCCCGCATGGTTTTGTCGATGATTTGTCCAAGGCCCTGAGCTGGTGAGGGGTCCTCTCTAGGCAGATGATTGTTACGCTCTCTCCACATAGTGCGAATGACAGCTTGAAAGGTGATTCGCAAGACCAACGGGTGATGATGGTCCAATATTGTGCCAAAAACTAGCCGAACGAGTTGAACCCAACTCTTAGTGTATTTGTCTTTAAGGAGACATTTAGTAAGCTTTTCCCAGATTTTTTCCCGAATATTGATAGCAGAAGAAGATGTGATTTCTTGTTTCCATTGGTTCTTAACATAATACACATGCAGTGTTAACTCTTTGGTTCCACTTCTCCGTACAATATCCTCTTGATAAGCGATTATGCATTAAGAGCCATGTGATGAACGCATTTTTGGTGTAGCCTGCGGGAACCATACACCTTTAGCCCAATCTTATTTTAGTAGTTCTTCTCTTATGAGACTCCATGTCTCTCGGGATGAAAACGCTTTCTTAGAACAAGTTCGTCTTTTCCACAAGTTTATATCATCTTCATTGTGCGTTCCTTTCACTCTAGATTCACGGATCTCGGCCTCAATTCTATTTATAATCAATGTTTGATGCGTTCTGCTACGATGACTGTTCAAGACCTCTTCTATCGTTGATGCACGTGCTATCCCGAGATCAGTGTGGCCTTTATCACTGAGAATATCAGAGAGTATTCCCATCGAAGACTATTGATCATTCCAAAATGATGTGTTCTTTCTGCTTTTAACCTCTTTTTGTAAAAGTTTTTTGCCGTTTCCTTTGGTTTAAGGAGTTTCCTCCACATCCATGATCCCTGATTTGATGTTCCTCGCATTGCCCAGAAAGAGTTTTGTCGGATTAAATAAGTGTGCATCCACTGTGCTCAGAGTGACGTCTTGGCATCAATTAAGCTCCATATTAGCTTGATATCACTAAGCTTGTTTGTTTCTTTGAGAGGTCTGAGGTTGAGCCCTCCTTCACTCCTGGGGAGACAAACAACTTGCATGATATTGTTTTTCTTAAAATATTAATATTTTTATAATATTCATCCCACAATGGGCAGGGGCTATGGTCTTACACAATTTCAACGGATACAAAATGAAAAAAAAACCAGCGGCAACCATCGGCGGTAAAGATCTGACCCTGGCGGTGGCCAGAAGCAGAGAGTCTGACCTACTATCACCGGCAAATACAAGGTCCCTGTAAACAAAACACTAATGACCAGAAGTTAGTTATATTCATCAATACATAACCGATCAACTGCAACTTCCCACATGAGATAAGAATCCCTAGCCAAGACAGCCAAGTTGAAGGTAAGTTTTAGATTTAGCAAACCAGTTCAATTATCTGTTAACATATTGATGCAAACCTCGGATTCCACCTTGGTGTGACTCACGGATTTCAAAACCTGAAACGTTGGCGGAAGCGTTGAACGTGGTGGTGAAGGATAGTGATGTTGATTCCACAACACCGAGGGCTAGAGAATACAATCCAAGGGCTCTTCCTCTCGAGGATTGGAGACTTTACACGAAAACCAAGAGTTTGATTCCACAAACTACCTAGAACTCGCAAAAACGTTGATTTGGTTCAAAGACTTTGAAGCAAAACCAAACTTAATTTCTTATTGATGAAAGCATTCGGTGATTATGAAATGAAACAATGAAGGAGCTTATATAGGCTCGAAACTAAGAAGACCTCCAACGGTCAGAAAAATACAAGAAAGGAAACAAAATATTCGACAATGAAGAAGGACGCGTTCGAGGATTCCTAGCCGTTGGGACGCGATTCTTCAGTGCTTGTCGTGGAAGGATCTCGAACATCTTCAAGGAATGGACGTCCAGGATCATTTCTTCGGGATGGAGGGCCTGGATCAAAGGATTGATGTGCGCTTCTAGAAATAATGTCGAAAAAGGAAAGTTTTCCCTTTGTCGTTTCCACGTGGAATTCGAGATTGGCTGCTGTTTTGGGCACTTCAAAACGTGGTTTAGTCTTGGATTGATGTACAAAAAATGGCACGAAGTCTTCAGACTTATCAGGTGGATCTTCGGTTGGTCTTCGAGGATGCTCGTTGCCGGAATGGTCTGTCTTGAGGTTTTTTCGAAGATCTCTGGAATCATGTCGTGGTTTGTGAAGTTTTGCTCGATGGAACCTCATATCTTGAGGTCTTGGACGGTGAATCTTCAAGGGTTTTTCTAGAGAACTGTTGGTTTCATCGGTGGTCAGCTCCGTGTGGATTCTAGTGTCCGCGTGTGGGTGCTTCTCGTCGTCTGGTGGCTTGGATCGTTCTTCTTCCAAAGTACCTCGATGGATCGTCTGGAAATGGTCACTTTGTCGAGGATTCTTCAAGGTGGCACGGGGAAAATCTTCTTCTGGTCGCCGGTTCTAAAGGTTGCCTCGTGTGCGCGTGTCCTGTACGTGGATTCCTCGTGGTTCTGCGTGGGGCACCGTGAGGATAGGAATCGATCTTGCATCATCCCCTCCCCCATGAAAAGGTTTCGACCACGAAACTATATCTCCTGCACCAAGAGAAAGCAAGTTTGCTTTCATGCGATTTTGGGATTCTAAGGTCTTACCTTCGTAAATCTTCGATTGTTCGCAAATTGGGAGATCCGGTGGTTCGGCTTGGATCAGCATGGAATGGTAAGCTCCTCTAGCTGCAGTCAGCTCCAGCGTAGGAACATGTGTTGTCACGTCCACTTTTGTTAGAAAATGCTCCTTAGCTCCAAAACCTGAAAATGGAACATTTGGCGAAGACAAGTGCATTATATCCGTTTCTTGAGGTAAATAATTAATTTGAATAGCAAAGAAGCTAAACTTAGTTGAGGCACATACCTTAGCCTTGGCTTGCATTGCACGAACTTCCTTTTGTTCTAAAGGAGCAAGTGTGAATTTGCGATTGTTGATGCAAAAGGAGTATCGGTTTGTGCGACCATTGTGAGTGACTTCACGATCATACTGCCATGGCCTACCAAGTAACAAATGCCCAGCTTGCATTGGTGCAACATCAAATAGGACTTTGTCGTGATATTCACCGATGGAAAAAGGCACCTCGACTTGTTTAGTCACCTCGATTTTCTTATCGTCATTAAGCCATTGAAGCTTAAACGGCCTTGGGTGATTGGTGCTTTCCAGTCCTAGCTTTTCAACAAGAGAGACACTAGCAATGTTAGTGCATGCACCACTATCCACGATCATGTGACATACCTTATCCATGATGGTGCATCGTGAGTGGAACATGTTGTCTCTTTGTTCGGGTTCATCCACGGTTTGTTGGGCTGAAAGAACCCTCCGAGTGACTAGTAACTCGCCTTCATCCGGATAGATGGTGATTTGGTCATCCATTGGCCCCACTTCGTCTTGTGAGTCATATCCGTCAGGTGTGATCACCATGACTCGATTGTTGGGGCAATCCCTTGCCATGTGTCCCCTACCTTGACATTTGAAACAAGTCAGGTCATGTGTCCTTTGAGAGGTAGAAGACTTACCTTGGTCACCACGGTATTCGCTAGACTTATAGCGTGATTCGATGGCAACGACATTTCCTTTGTCTAAGACTTGAGAGGGTGGAACTTGAGGTGTTAACGTGTGGTTGCTGCCTCTTGTCCGGATTGTCGACTTCTTCTTGATATGTTGTTCACGTTGGATGGCGAGATGAACAACTTCTTATAAGGAGTGATATGGGTGTGTTTCCACCTTCTGTTGTATCCGGTCTTGTCGTCCTTCTACAAATTGAGTCATGAGAGACTCCTCCGTCTCTTCTA